>JAJPUD010001434.1:24498-42946 GCA_023553655.1 Myrmecobius fasciatus | reverse complement strand
GCTTCCCTGTGGTCTGTACTAACAAACAGTGCTAGTATCAGCTCAGCAGTTTGGAAGTCAAATACCAACTTGGGTATTCAGTCCACTACCTCATAGTAGAGCTGGAATTCTTTGCAAGCATTCATAAGCAGGAACTTAAAAAAAAAAACTAAATTGCCATTTGGAGGAAGATAGAAAAAAAGGACCGGGGAAAGAGATGTATTCTTTTTCTTTAATTTATAACCAAAGTCAGTGTGTCTTATTTGGAGTCATCATAGTGACTAGGGTCCTAAATCCTTTTTCTGCTATTTAATGCCTTTATCGACTGAGTCAAGTCACTTTACCTTCAGTTTTCTTTTCTGTAAACTGAGGAGATTTGACTAAATGTTTTTTAAAGTCCCTTCCAGATTGTACAATCCCACCATCCTCTAGTTTATCCTGATTATTATTGTTTTGAGATATAAAATTCTTGCTTGATTTTCTTTTCCCAGATAACTCTTGTGGAATTAAAAAAAATTAATTTGGGCACCTAACAAGTTGCCTCCCTTATGCTAATAGCAAACAAGAGAATCAGGAAATATATAAACAAATATTTAAGTTTTTTGTTGTGGCCAAAGTGACTATTAGACCTATTGCTATAGCTATAGGCTGCAAAGAAAGAGAAGAAACAATGATGGTAAGCTCTTGTTTATGTGCTACTGTCAACTATTAATGTGCTAATAACTCAGACATATGAATTTATTACTTTTCTCTTCTTAAGCTAGTCTCTGCCCCTTCTTTTTTTAGGAAGGAATTTATTTTTCCCCAGGTTGTACTGTCAGAAGTATATAGAATTTTGAGCATCTGTCTTAGCATTTTAATGAATATGCTTCTGTAATTATTCTTTTGTAAAATGTCACTGCCTAGTGAAAAGTTCCTATTTATCTTTCATAAGGAAAACCAGAAGAAGCAGCAGCAAAGATCCTAATCTACAGCTCAGCTTCTTTTTTTCCCCCTGACACAATTGGGGTTAAATGACTTGCCCAGGGACACACAGCTAGGAAGTGTTAAGTGTCTGAGGCCAAATTTGAACTCAGATCCTCCTGACTTCAGGAGGATCCAGCACGCCATCTAGCTGCCCCCAACTCAGTTTCTTAAACTGTGGTTTGACACCCCATATAAGATCTTGTAACTGAATGTGAGAATTATAAAATTATGAATTAGTACCAGTAAATGTTTGCTTTGTATACCTATTTTATGTAACTATATACCTAGAGTAACGTAAAAATTTCTTAGGTTAAAATGGGTCATGAGTGAAAAAAAGTTTAAGAAGCCCTGATCTATGGTATTGGAAATAATTTCCATTATTTGTATCTATTTCTTAAGAGACATCAAATAGAATGGGTTATATATTATTGGTCCAGGCCTGTGACTTTACTGATGTAACAACCATGAAAGCTTTTCACACCGATGCATGTTGGCTACTGGTTTATTCAGTAGAGTTGAGTCACTCACCTGGGCTAGCACATTTGTTGTATGTGGTAGACAAGATTGCAACCTCAATGCCCTTGATTCAAAGACTAGTCTGCCATATTGAGCTGCCTCTCAGACACTGGGATGCATGCTATTCCTTTTTATCTTTTTCTGTTGCTTTGGCTATTTTACCTAATTTTACCCTTACTAATTTTTCCATGAAAGATAGAACAATAGAGACGAAATCAGAAACCTGGGTTTAAGATCTATGTTTCATACATGCTGTCTTTGTGTCCCTGGTCACTGACTTTTTTAGTGCTTCCTAAGACTATGGGTAGCTAGGAAGCAGATAGTGTGCCAGCCTAGAGTCAGTTGTAGAGATGTGTGTTCAAATCCTGCCTCAGATATTTACTGTGTGCCCTATACTAATCTGCATTTGTGGGGGCAGTTTCCACATTGGGGAATCCTTACCTGTATGAATTTGTAGGTCAGGGCAACAACAACAAAAAATGCCTTCCTCCCACTCCCCTAATTTGAGAAGTGTAGCTTCATGCCAGAGTGTGGAACAGATTGTTTAGACATATCATAATGCTGTTATTGTTGGTGCTTAAAGTTTCTTAGATTTTGATCTTAAAAAGACTCAGGACCATCTATTCCAAACCCCTTCTTGACACATGAAGAAACTGAGGCACCATGACATTGAATCACTTTGCAAAAATCATGACTACACATAAACTATACGAACTAAACTACAAAACACTTTCCACACAAATAAAATCAGACCTAATCAATTGGAAAAACATTAAGTGCTCATGGGTAGGCCGAGCGAATATAATAAAAATGACAAATACTACCCAAACTAATCTACTTATTTAGTGCCATACCAATCAAACTCCCAAGAAATTATTTTACAGATCTAGAAAAAATAGTAGCAAAGTTCATTTGGAAGAATAAAAGTCAAGGATTTCAAGTGGATTAATGAAAAAAAAAGGCAGATGAAGGTGGCCTTGCTGTACCAGAGCTAAAACTATATTATAAAGCAGCGGTCATCAAAACCATTTGGTACTGGCTAAGAAATAGAGCAGTAGATCAGTGTCACAGGATAGGTTATCAGGATAATTTAGGCAATAACTTTAACAATTTAGTGTTTGATAAACCCAAAGACCCCAGCTTTTGGGATAAGTACTCACTATTTGACAAGAACTGCTGGGAAAATTGGAAACTAGCGTGGAGGAAATTAGGGCCTGACCCACATCTAACACCACATACCAAGATAAGATCTAAATGGGTTCATGATCTAGATATAAAGAGTGATATTGTAAGCAAATTAGAGGAACGTAATATAGTTTACCTCTCAGACCTGTGGAGATGGAATAAATTTATGTCCAAAGAAGATCTGGAACTCCTAATTGAACACCAGATAGATAATTTTGATTATATTAAATTAAAAAGTTTCTGTACAAATAAAACTAATGCAGACAAGATTAGGAGGGAAGCATCAAACTGGGAAATCATCTTTACATTTAATGGCTCTGATAAAGGCCTCATTTCTAAAATATATAGAGAATTATCTCATATATATAAGAATTCAAGCCACCCTTCAATAGATAAGTGGTGAAGAGATATGAACAGAGAATTTTCAGAGGATGAAATAAAACCATCTCTAGTCATATGAAAAGTTGCTCCAAATCACTATTGATCAGAGATGTAAATTAAGACAACTCTGAGGTACCACTACACACCTGTCAGATTGGCTAAAATGACAGGAAAAGATAACGATGAATGTTGGAGGGGATGTGGGAAAACTGGGACACTAATACATTGTTGGTGGAGCTGTGAACGGATCCAACCATTCTGGAGAGCAATTTGGAGCTATGCTCAAAAAGTTATCAAACTGTGCATACCCTTTGACCCAGCAGTGTTTCTATTTGGCTTATATCCCAAAGAGATCTTAGAGGAGGGAAAGGGGCCCACCTGTGCAAGAATGTTCATGGCAGCCCTTTTTGTAGTCGCTAGAAACTGGAAACTGAATGGATGCCCATCAATTGGAAAGTGGCTGAATAAATTATGGTATATGAATGTTATGGAATATTATTGCTCTGTAAGAAACGACAAGCAGGATGATTTCAGAGAGGCCTGGAGAGACTTGCATGAACTGATGCTGAGTGAAACGAGCAGAACCAGGAGATCATTATATACAGCAACAACAGTATCACATGATGATCAATTCTGATGGACATGGCTCTCTGCAACAAAGAATTGTCTCAAACCACTTCCAATTGTTCACTGAAGAAAACCATATACACCCAGAGAGAGAGATATGAAATATGGACCACAACGTCACATTTTCATGCTCTCTATTGAGGTTTGCTTGCATTGTGTTTCCTTTCTCTGATTTTCTTTTTTTTTTTTTTTGTAGTCAGGATTTTTCTTGCACCACTTGTCAACTATTATTACATTATTAACATCTAGTGGACTTCCTGCCATCTAGGGGATGGGAGGGGACCTGGGGGGTAAAATTTGTAATGGAAAGCTTTGTAAAGATCAATGCTGGGGAACTACCCATACATATGTTATACAAATAAAAAGCTTTAATTAAAAAAAAACGTGACTACAAAGGGGCAGATCCAGGATTTGATCCCTAATGTCCAGTCCAGAACTCTCTACATTGTCAGACTTGCTACTATATTTTTGAAGGGGCTGGGGGTAGGCAGTGTTGACTCCATTATCCAAAGAACCCTGAAGTTGCCTTATCACAGATGAACACGTGCTTTGTTCTTATAATCACTTCTGGGTAGCTTTTCTCTAGAGCTCCCTCATCACAGATAAACATGTGCTTCTTTCTCAGTCACTTCTGGGTAGCTTTTCTCTCTCCCTCCACTTCTCATGAACTTGTATTATGTTTTTGCCTCTGGCTTATCTACAAAATTTCTCTATTCTAACAGGTTAGATAGAGGAAGATACTATCAGAGTTTGGCATTTCTCATTTTTATATCATTGCCATCTCAATTTCCTCCCCTTCTATCTATAACACTCATCTCTCTCCCCCTTTCCTCCCACCCCCATTCTCATAGATTTAGCATTTGGCACCTTAACCACTTGGGAAGATAAACATTAAAGCTTCAGAGGACTGTTTCCTAGCTCAGACAGCAGATGAATAAAATATCTCTATTCTCCACTGGTAGATTGCTCTGCCCTCCCTTGCTCTAGTCCGGTAGCATCTGGTGGCAGAAGGGCTATGGAATAATGACTCTCAGTGACCCAGAGAGTGGGAGGAACAGGATGCCAGGAGACATGGGAGCCAGTTGTTCATGGACGTTTATGGGTTTTTCAAAGAAAGGTTGTTTGGGAAAATGCATTTTTTTTCTCGTTGGTAAAATTGTGCTGTGGATAGAAGGAAATGGGGACTTGGAACATCTTCAATCTGACTCTAAACCTCCTGAGTGTGAACATAGAATTATTATATTTTGAAGATTATAGAATGAAAATCCCTTGGAATAATTTCTAATTCTTAGAACAATAAGAACGGAAGCTTTCAAGTGTGTTGTGAATAATCGACTGTTCCTGTGTCTGTCATCCATGTCACTGTGTGATCCATCGGATAGTCAATAAGTACTTCTTAATAGCCCACCACACTCAGGCACTGTTTTAGATTTGGAGCATATAAAGACAAATGAGGTTTCTCCTCCCCTCAAGAAGCTTATATTCTAATGGGAAGGAAAGGGAGGGAAGATCCGACACGAGCAGCTTATTCTCTGTCCCTATTATTTAATTTATATAAGATGCATGTTCCAATTATTTTTAGGGGACAGAAGTTAATGTTTTGCTATTATTTTGTTCATTTGAAGGGAAAGAATCTTACTAGCCCGCCTGAATTAGAAGCACATTTGATCCTCCCAGGCAGATGCTCATCAGCATGAAAGGTTAAACTTTCTGTTTTTCTAACTTGACCAGGTTTGCTTCTTAGGTACCCATGGCATCTTTTACTTCCCAAGACTGACAACATTGGTACAAGAATAAAGGCTTCCACTTGATCTGGACTGCAGGCAAAACAGAACTGAACTCTAGAACTCAAGGGATCTACGACTCTCAGTCTGCCCCAGGAACAGGGATTACAGGAACATGCCACCAGTGACAGCAGATTGTAGTTATAGAGTTGGTGATTTAGTCCAACCTTCTTGATTTAGATTATAGTTATAGAGCTGGTGATTTAATACAACTTCTCATTTTAAGGATAAGGAACAGAGAATTTAGCTGATTTGGGTCCAGGCTGGTCACTTAAATTATCAGTGTCAGAGCTGAAATTCAAAACGAAGTCCCCTTATTCCCAATGAAGTACATTTTTTACAGATCCATGCATTGTTTAATAAACGTATGCAACTACTGCATTTTGTCCTGTTTTTAATATTTTAATTAGAAACTGTATTTTATGAAAATGTAGTTTATGAAATGTATTGATTATGAAAATATATTTTGTGAAAATATATCTTCTAGAAAGATATAGACCATTTAAATTTTCTCTTTTGTGATTTTAGGCACCTAGGTGGTACAGTCAACTTAGTGGACATATTGGGGCAAGAAGACCTGAGTTTAAATCCAGCCTCAGACACTAGTTTTTGAGCTATTTGCTTCAGTTTCCTCATCTGTAAAATGGAGTTATTAATAGCGCCTAGTTGTTTGCGGCTCAAAAAAGGTAATAATTGTAAAGTGCTTAACACAGTGTCAGTAATCTGAATGCATTTATAAGTTCCTACTATGTGCTAGGAACCATATAAATTGTTAGGAGTAGAAAGATAAAAATGAAACTATTTTTACCCTCAAGAAACTTAAGTTCTATTTATTGTGACCCCCGGTATTAAAATAACTAAATCAAAAGAGCACAAGAGAGATCTCCCAATTTGGGGCTAAAATATAACATGCATTAAATTGTTTCTTAAAAACTGTTAAAAAAAAGTTAGTTCTGTTCTCTCTGGTATACACATGTTTGGACTTGATACAATAGGAAAAGGAGGATACCCAGAAGAAAATACAGAGAAAAGATGAAGTGATATCATCTGGCTTTGTCCCATAAGCCAGCAATATATCCAAAATACATTTATGATTTAAAAAAAAAACAATAGGGGGCAGGCTCCTATCAGAAGCTTTCAGAAGATAAATGTAAAAACAAAGTTTCAGAAGGCTTGTGTTTTCTAAGTGTTTGCAACCAGAATATAAGCAACCAGCTGCCTCTTCAAATAGCATATCATGCTTTAAGGTGATTTCTGATTATAATACTTTATCATTTTAGGAAAACAATCCCTGTTTTTTAATTTAGGTTCTAAAACAAATGCTACTGCATTCAACTATTGGGAGAAGCAAGGAATACCCAGGAAGAATGTAACCTACCTAAGCTTTATAAATTAACCTTTAGATTCCTAATGTTTTTTTTTTTTTTTAGTACACTTTACAAAGCAGTATGATGGAGGATGCAATTGATATCGCCAGTGGGGGTCAGCAAGTATTCAGAGTTACTGTAAAAATGCTTCATTATAACAAATATCTGGTTCATGCAGATAGGAGGTGAGAGTGTTAATAAAATGCTGAGGGAATAAGTCTAAAGAAGCTATTTAATGGAGTTGTATGACTTGGGAAATCATAGTTGTGAAAAGAGTAATTGGGAAAGATTGGCTCTGAGCACATGTTAAGTGAAGTAACAAGAGTCCTTTTGATCTTATTGAAGCCAGATGTAGGATCCTCTTGTTGTTCAGTTGTGACCAACTCTTGGTGACCCAATTTGAGGTTTTCTTGGCAAGCATAGTGGAGTGTTTGCCGTTTCCATCTCCAGTTCATTTTATAGATGAGGAAACAGATAGACAATGACTTGCTCAGCACCACAGAACTAGTAAGTGTCTGAGACCAGATTTGAACTCAGAAGAGGGTTCTTACTGACTTCAAGCCTGGCATTCTATCCACAGCACCACTTAGCTGGCACATATATGTACATTTGTGTGTGTGTGTGTGTGTGTGTGTGTCTTTCTCTCTCTCTCCCCCTCCCTCCATACACATGGCATGGGTGTATGTAGTCTCTCTCTATATCTATATCTATATTCTATATCTATGTATATGTATGTATATGTACACACATGTGTATATGTTTATAAATAAATAAATATGTAAATATATGAATAACTATTGCATTGTATAAATATAAATACTATAAACATGTAGTACATTTAAAACAGGCGCTGGGTCACCTTGAGTGGGGAAGTAAACCAGCATTTATTAATCTTCTACTATGTTCCAGCCACTGTGTTACACACTTTACAAATATTATTTCATTTGAGCTTCACTACAACCCTTGGAGGTAGGTGCTATTATGATCTACACTTTACAATTGAGGAAACTGAGACTGACAGCAGTTAAGTGACTTGCCTAGTGTCATACAACTAATAAGTAGTTGAATCAGAATTTGAACTCGGATCTCCCTGATTTCAGAACCAGTGCTTTCCCTGCTGTGTCACTTAGTTGTATGGGATGGAGGAGGAAAAAAATGATGGGATTTTGTATCAGCAAGGAGTCTTCACAATTCGAATTTCCTATCTAGTACCTCCATTGCTATCATTATCATTTATTGCTGTGAATAAAGTGCTTTCTAAAACTCAGACCTTCACATAGAAGTAAACTGTTATAGGAAAGGAAACAGGCTGTAGTAGTAAGTGGCTTAGTGTGGGTGCTAGGTTTCAGATCTAGACTTTGGAAGCTGGATTTGTATTCTTTGCCTTCCCAAATTAAAAGTCAATTATAAACTCTAAGGCCATAGTTGAGTCTTGTAAGCCAAGCTGGATCAATCTGTACTCCTCTTGTAAGCTTTCCCCTACTGAATAAACGAAGCAAGGTTTTCAGTTTGGGCTCAGGGAACTTGATGGGCCAGGTAAAAGGCTGTGGGGCATCTTGCAAGTTACTCTGAAGATCTCTTAGTTTTAATATTCTTCCCTCTTAGGACCTGGGTATCACAAGTATCTTAGTGCTCTTTTTATTTTGAAAGAAAGGCTGTTTTTTTTTCCTGTGATGTATAAAGAATCAATTTTAAAAAAATTAATGCTGAAAAAAATAGCAATGCGGCATTCTTGAAATGAATAATAGATACTCAGAGATACCTTTGTAGAAATTGCCTTGCTTTTGAGTAAATTTTAAAGTCACTCATCCCTCTTATAATGTTTAAAGACAAGCAGGCAAAGGAAAATGGCTACTGATTTTCCAGAGTTGTCAAATATGAGGCTGGTTGAATCCTTGGAAGTGCCCTAATCCAACCCCCTTATTTCACAGATGAGAGAGCTGACATTCAGAGAGGTCAAGACACTTTCCTGAGGTCACACAACCAGCAAAAAGCCTGTTCTCTCCATTCCCACAGTCCAGTGATTGTTCCAGAGTCCTGAGCTTTCTCGACTCACATAATTAGAAACTTATGATCCATTTTCAGCTAACATAGAAACATCTCAATCAACATACATTATTTATCCACACGTCTTGCGGTGTCTCTTCTCTCTTTTAAAATAAGAACATAAAACATTTATATTAGTCATAGAGTCAGCTCCCCATAAACCAGGCAGATTTTTTGGGAGATGGAAATTTCTGTGTCTTTCATGGAAAACCTCCCACCATCTGCACAAAGGCTTTCCCAACCCCCACTCTAGCCCCTTCCTTTTCTGTAGGCCTCCTTTCAGATGGACTTGTGGGAACTTCTCTCTATCTATTTGTCTCTCTCATTGGAATATGAGCTTCTTGTAGGCAGGGGAGGATTTTGTCTCTTGTGCAGTGCCTGTCACTTAGTGCAGTGCCTGACACAGGGGCAACAGGTAATCAACCTTTGCTAACTTGGGGAGGAGAGCAGGTGCTTTCAGCTTTGATAGTCCAATGCTCAGTGTATTTTTAAGAAGCTTTTTGGAGAGTGAATACAAGATGAAATTCCAGGAAGTAGATTCCTGTCCTTGTCATTTGCCAACAAGTTTCAAATGACAAAGTAAGTGACTTGCCCAGAGTCCTATAAGCAGTAAGTAGCTGAGATCATATTAGAACTCAGGTCTTTCTGAGTCTAGGCCTACTGCTCTTTCCACTGTATCACCTACAATGGGAATCAAGAAGATCTGAATTAGAATTCTTCACTCTGGCATTATTAGCAGTGTGGTCCTGGGTAAGTCATTGAGTTTTCTTTTTTGTAAAATATAGTTTATTGTTTCATCATGACCAACGTTCCATGGCTCCATGTACAATTTTCTAGGCAAAGAAAATGGAGTAATTTGCCATTTTATTCTGCAGCTCATTTATATATGAGGCAAACAGTGTGAAAAGTGACTTGCCCAGGATCACACAGCTAGGAAGTGTCTAAGGCCAGATTTGAACTCAGCTGTCCTTTACCCCAAACTTAGTGTTCTACCCACTGAACCATCTAACCACTTCAGTACAATAATACTATATTTTATTTGTATAACTATATTATATAATGATGTAATAATATCCATCTTATATGATGAGGATCAAATGATATTCTATCCATATAGCCTTTACAAATTTTAAAATCAGTCTATCAACAGGAATTTATTCAGGGCCTACTATTTCCCAAGTGTTATGCCTCTGTCTAGAGATTTGTGATGAATAATCTAACTACTGTGTGGTATAATGGATAGATCATTCCTCTTGGAATGAGAAAAGCTCTGAGTTCAAATCAAACCTCTATATATAATGTGCAACCAGGAATAAGTCTGGGTTGGCTAGAGGGTAAAATTAATAGAGTGCTTAATCAGAAAGACCTGAATTCAACTCTCCCCTCAGACACTTAAAAGTATGATCCTGGACATGTCATTTCCATCTGTTTGCCTCAGTTTCCTCATCTATAAAATGAGCTGGAGAAGGAAATGGCAAACCATCCCAAATGAGATCACAAAAATCAGATACAATTGAAAAAAAATGACTCTTTTATCTGTTTGTGCCTCTATTTCCTCATCTGTAAATGAGAGGACCAGAAACTTCCCTTCCTCATTGATTCTGTCAAATGTCAGTTTCTATTATTACCTACAATAAATAAACTAGGAGCATCACATACTTGAAAAGAAGCAAATAGATTTCAGTTTATCCAAACAATCATGAAATTGTGGGTGATCCATCCTAGGAAACTCAAGATATGAAGAAACACAGGGATGAATTCCCATGTTATGCTGCAAAGCAAAAAGTTTTTTTTCCCCCTTGGGCTCTATTGGGAAATTGAAAGAAAGATGATAAAAGAGGACTGGGCTGATAAGAAAAACTCCCAGAAAATTTCCAGCAAGGACTGAAATGATGATTTTTTTTTCATCCTCCTGACAGGTGGTCTCTGTCACTTAACTGCCAGAGGCTCTCAGATAACTGCCCCATGGCTTGACTACCCTGAGATCACTCCTTGGAAGGCTGGGAGAAAAGATCTTTTCATGAACTGTGATTTGATTTTTTTTTAATAGAGAGCACCCAGAAAGGGGATGTCTGTCGAAAAGAGCTTGTCAAGGAAGGTTGTTAAGACTCACATGAATGATTCTTCTCAAGTTTTTGTTCAGTTGTTGGTAATTTTTTTTTTTTTTTTTTTTTTAAGTCCCAGGGAAAATTGGCACACGAGAACTCTGAAGCAAGAACTGTTGTCCAACACAGGATCCTCAAAAAGAAACCTCCCCCAAAAGATAGCTTTGATCAGATCTGTCATGGCAAAAATGGGTCCTTGAGGGCCCCAGGTGCCATCTTGAGTTTACCATCTTGCAGTTGGTACCTGTTAGGAAAGACACTCCTGTCCTTATGCATGCGTAAGCTTCAGAAGAATGGAAGACATGAAAGACTCTTTGACAGGGCCACCAAAGACGCCTGTCTTTCTTGCTGTTGATTTCTAAAGTATTATGATATGCTATTGGCAAAGTAATTTTCAGCTCCAAGTGAGCCAGGATCATTCACAGTGGTTTCTCTCAGACTGATGTGCCGACCCAGAATGGTGCTAATTAATCAGAGCTGAGGAGGCCATGTGTCTGAATCCTCAATTAGGGCAGCATTTCCTAATGGGAGAATGGAGCAGCTCAATGAGAAGGCCATAATGGGCTGGCTGGAGTGTGGCTCAGCTCCCAGGGGCTTTCGACAAACTTTACACTTTCAGATCTGCATGCTGATGATACATGGATAGAACCGAATTGGAAGGATTTCCCTGAGTCTTTGCAGGAAAACGGGGGTTCTTGATCCTTTTTTTTTTTTATGTTCGAGGTCTCTCTGCCAGTCTGGTAAAGTGTATTGACTCCTCCTTAGAATGACATTATTAAAAAATATATTTGTGTGTATGCATATATGTATAATATTATATATCATATAATTTTATATATTATATATTACATATATAGATATAATTACAGTGTAATTTAGTTGTCCAAATATGAAAAAAGAACAAAAAACTTTTGCAGCCCTCAGGTTAAGAAATCACCTATATTTGAGACTTAGTGGAAGTGTACAGTGTAACTGGGTGAAAAAAAAAGATTCATCCATCTTGTTGACTGATATGATGTGAGAGAGGGCAGACTAGGGAAATGACTGTTTCCTTTTCTGAATAAAAAGGGATTAAAATCTGCCAGTGTTTCATTTCTGTAATGACCTATGATGGCAGCATTAGCTCGCAGAGCTGGATCAAGGAGGCACGGTCCAGAGATGATATTGGTAGTGTGAGTAGTCCCAGGATATAGACCTTCTGCCTGGTGCAGTTCAACTAAATAAAGTTGCCATTTGCCAGTCTTAGGGCACCCTTTTCTATGTGCCAATCATAACTGTTGCATCTGTTTTATGAAGCTCTTCTGGTTCTTTCTTTTCTTCCCTCTCCCTCTTTCCCTGATTCCCTACAACAATTGCCACAAAGCTTTTCTAGCCATCAAAAGTGGAGAATTTCAAAAGCTCTGCTCCCATTTAGTCCCTGCTTGCATCCTGTGGACCCCTCTCTCACACTGAAGTTGGACCAAGAACTCCAAGTCTGCCTTTATGGGGACTGAGCCAGCCTATTACCCTGCCTCTCATGGATCACACACTGAAGGGGTATTGAATTCCTCACGGTCCAGGCCAGTGACCTTGACATGGGCTAAAACTCCTGGTCAGCCAGTCACCAGATAATTCCTTTCTCAAGCCAATGCTTATTACCTCCCTTGCCCATCAAAGGAAATCACAGAAGCCCAAAGACCCAAGATCAAAGGTTCTTTACCTGAGCTACACAAATGTGCATTTTAAACATCTGTATATTTTGCTAACCATTCCAGTATAATGTATTTCCTTTGTAATGTATGTATTTTAGTTTATGCATTTGAGGACATCCATAGGCTTGATTTGATTGTTAAAGGTAATCATGATATAGATATAAATAAACATATACATAAAGAGATAGAGAGAGAGATATAAATTAAGATATATAGACAAATTAGATAAGAGATATATAGATATATCTATATAATATAAATATTAACATATTTATTATATGTTAATATATTTGTTTCTATATATAATATATATTATGTATACAACAAAATATAGAAATATACAGATGGATCTATATCTCTATCTAAAGATGATGACTTTTTCTAGAGAGTAGCAGAAGAAGATGTAGGACAATTATCTGACATCTTATTACATCATACTTTTCTGATTTTTGTACATCCCATTAGGTCCACAGAACAGAAGATAGTGGTCTATCAGTTGAAACTTGGGTTCTGATCCCAAGTTGGTTTTGATTTTGTTTTTAATTAATGCATTTATTTTAATGTATGAATCATGTTGGGAGAGAAAAGTCAGAACAAAAGGGAAAAACCATGGAAGAGGAAAAAAAACAGAAAAAATAGTGAACATAGCATGTATTGGTTAACAGTCTCCTTAGTTCTTTTTCTGAATGCAGATGGCATTTTCTGTCCAAAGTCTATTGGAATTGCTTTCAATCATGTATTCCTGGTTCTGTTCCTTTTGCTCAGCATCAGTTCTTGTAAATCTTTCCAGGCCTTTCTAAAATCTGTTTCCAATTTGTAGCTAACTCACTCTGGGGTCTTTAATCAATTGGTATACCTCTTGGTACCTCCATCTCTTTGCCTGTAAAATGGGTTTAGGTTACAGATGGTTTCTGAGGTTTATTTCTCTAATACTTTTAAGATTTTTGTTGACAATAAGCCAGTTGATTAATCAGAAAGAATTTATTTATTTATTATCATGGGTCAGACACTGTTCTGACTTCTTTGGTCTTGGGAATAGGGAAGAAACATGAAAAAGAAAGAGGCCTTAGCCTTTGGAAGCTTTGCTGGAAAGGATATTCCTCAGCCCACTGACTCATTGTCCAATGATTTCCAGGACTGAATGGGAGGCAGTGGAAGTCGGTTTTCCTTTTAAAGTATCCATTTTCTTAAAATGGCTGTCTTTGGTTTTCTTATTCTGGAGGAGAAGTTAAGGGAAGACATGAGGTTAAATGTTGAGGCTACAGAGTAGTTTTAAAAATGCTCCACTGCAAAAGAGTGAGAGCACACAGTCTCTCCATCACCCATCCCAGGCAGGCCTCTCAGGCCCGGGACCACATCCCACTTTAGCCACAAAAGCCACAGATGGGTTTCCCTTTCCCCTCTCCGTTCCCAGCAGCTGCTATTTTGGGAACACCTGGCCTGGGCTTCCTGGTCAGTGGCTGCCTTGCTGGGAGGCTGCTATCTGCCCTTCTCGGTTCCTACTGTGGACCTTGTTCAGGAACTTTGGAAGATTTTCTGGCTACTGAGGTTTTGTAGTTGTTATCTGCAGAGAGCATTGGCAAAGCAACTCACTGATGTTCAAAGAAAAAACCCAGCTGGCTGATAAAGATCTGGGTGGTTACAAAAGTGTCTCCTGGTTCTGTGTTCTGTGAGTTTTGCTGCAAATTTGGGTTTATAGCTTGCGATGGATGTGTCCAATCCTGCCCAGACCTTGGAAGGAAGGCATGGCAGCTAGGTCAGCACAGGATCTTTTCCTTGGTGGAGTTTTTGCAGGAGAAACGTAGTGTCAGATGTCTAGAAGACTGTTGTAAAGGCCTAGGAGGGCATTTATTAAGTGTTTATTTTATTTTATTTTATTTTATTGATAAGTAGAGCCATCCTATTGGAAGCATTGTACTTGGTGATTATGCTCTTCCATGATGCTAGTTGCCTTTGGGAACTGGATGGTGAATCTAAGGATTGGAATGCATTATCTCTTCCTTGGCCTTCGGGGTCAGTCCAGGAGGGGATATCCAGTGCCTGGTAGGAACTGAGCAGTAGGGGATGGATCAGTGCCTGCTCCTGTTGGGATCTTGGGTCATTCTTGGCTTCTAGACAACAGATGACTTAGGACAGGAGAAGGAAAAGGCAAGTCTCTTAAACTCTCTGGATCTGTTTCCTTATCTTTAAAATGAGTAGTGAGTTAGATCGTCTCTATGATCTTTTTACTAATTAAAATCTAAGGAGACTCTAAGCTGTGGGCCCACCTTATGGTCATTGCTACCCCTGAATCTGACTCGGCCCCCACTCATAAAAAAATCTGGGGAATTGAAGTCAAACTTAATCAACTTTCTAAATTTCCCTGTAACCCTGACCAAGATCTTCTGAATTTGACCAGCCTGAAATTTTAAAGATTTTTTTTTATCTAACCCTCCCCCATGCCCAATCACTGTCCAAGACCTGAATTGGGCATGTAATGAATCCTGTTGTGGAATTATAATACTGACTGAACTCTGGCTCCCCAACCTGATTTATATGACTTCCTTCCTCTGGCCGTCCCCCAGTGCCTGTCCCCAGCCAGGAACAACCCTCTGGATCTGCAGTTGCTGCTCTGGACATCCTGCAGAGCTCTCTGAAGTGCTTGGGTATTCTGCCAGATGTCCTACTTAGCTGAAGATTTTGGTTACCTCCCCCTTTCAATCACAAAATGAAATGATCATCTCACCTTGGAACTGAAGAGGGAAGAAGTCTCTCTGCCTTGACTTTGGACGTGTTTTCAGGGAGCTTCCTAAAACTTGTGTGCGGTTTGCCTCTAAAGCATTTATTATATGTTTGTTTTCCCCTTCTTCCTAGCTCATTTGTATTTTTGGATTAGTCTCCCCCCTTCCTCCCCACCCCCTACCATATGACTGTGGCTTAGGATGAGGCTTTGGGATCAAGGCCACCCATTTAGCCAGCCGGAGGTTTTTTTCAAGGGCAAGATTTAAGAGCTCAGAATTAGAAAAGCCTTGGCGAAAGGATGGTTTCATCCTTGACTGAACTCAAATAATGCTGTAGATACAGGGTTTGGGTTAAAACCTCTGGGTTTGTACACAATTTTGAAGCCCTGTGTGTGCCAGGAAAATCATACTGTGGATTGATTTCATCTGCTTTTTGGCATCATTCCTAGTCATTTAGACACCCATTTCCTAAATACTTTTAGGGGTGCACCCGGTTTGGAAACTGGGACATGTATTCTGCTTTGAACTTGTTGGAGGGTCCCAAGCCAGGCTTTGTTCAGCCTTAATAGGGACCAACTCTGCTGTGATGCTGAGGGAGCTTGTTCGGCTTCCCTCTGGGGCAGTGCCAGTGATGAAGTTGAGAAATCAGCTTGCTGCCACCCTTCTGTTTTTCCCATTGTTCCCTTTACCTTAGCTTAGGAAAAACTCGTCCTTTGTCCGGGTGGTGTTTCATGTCTATAGTCTTGACGCCCCCCCCCCCAAGAAATCAAATGATCTCTAGCGATTCACAGAGTTCAAAAGTGAGAAGGTTTACTTTTTTGGGAAAGAGAGAAACTGAGTCATTGACACAGGATTAGAAATCTTAGCTTTGAAAGCATCTAATTCAGCTTCCCATTTTTACTGATAAAGAAAACAGATCCAAAGAGGTAAGTCAATTACTTGATCAAGGTTGTATAGCCAGAAGCAGAAACTGAACCCAGCTTCTCCTGTATCCTCATCTTGCTGCTCAAGATATACCTTTATTTATACCTTTACATTATTTATTATATTTATATTTATAAATATACATTTATACCTTTAATTAACAACATGGCACTATGTTGGATCCATCTTCAGAAGACTTGACTTCAAATCTTAACTTGGCTTCGATAGCTTTGTAATCTTGGACTGGTCATTTCAAATGATTCATAGAAAATTGGTTCCTATAGAAATACGAACTTCTTTCTTTAAGTGTAGGCATATAACATCAAGGAAATTATTTGTAATATTTTAATTATTTTATTTTGTCTTACCCAAAAGCCTTGAATCAATGAAATTCCAACAATTTTAGAGGAAATATCTGGCTTTTAAGATGACTTCAATTTAAGCATATTTAATTATAATAATTATGGTTATTGCAAATTACAGAAGCAGTATGCCATAGTGTATAAAGTACTGGACCTAGCACTAGGGGAATCCAAATTCAAATCAGACCTTTGATCCTTATTAGACCTATAATTCTGGGTAAATTTTTTAACTCCTCGGTGCCCAAGACAAACTTCTGAGAACTGAAGTTATAGATCTGCATTAGTAAAGGGAGTATCCTTATGAAAAATATTCTCTGCACATTTCAGATCATTGATCTTGGCCAAGAAGTGTGATATATATGTATGTGTCTGTGTATACGCACACATGTATGTATATTGGTACACACATGCATAAATGCACATGTATATTCATGAACACATTTATATTCATGTATACACAAATGCATGTATGCATGCATGTACACATACGCATTTAAACATATACTCATGGACATGCATGTGTGTGAATATATATGTATGTATACACACATAAAATCTGTAGTTTGATAAGAGTGAGAGAATTGAGATCATGTGGGATTAATACTGGGATATAAGAATCTAGAGACATCTTCTGTATGACCATCCAAATTAAGGCTAGTTCACTAGAAGGGTTATTTGAGAGTTATTGAAGAGCCTTCAACAACCCTTAGTTTCTGAACAGAAATAGGTAAGGTCTTCATGAAAACAAATAAAAATCCCTAGCCAATCTTTCTCCAAAATAGCCATGAATTTTTAAGATAGAAAGTAACCCTAACGTTGTGCTGTGTTAGATGGGCGAATGCAAATATAATTCCATGACTTTTAAAAACACAACCAATCAAGAAGAATGCATGTGGACTGTTTAATTTAGAATATCGGCATTTTTATTTCTTTTAATCAGCAATGAAATGTGCGTACCTTCTGCTGCATGAATACTGCATGATTTTTTCCCCCTTCATTTTGTGAGTACAAATAAATAATGTGTTTGTGCTGACTGACTAGCATTGTTTTTACCTTTCTTTCCTCGAGGTTCTCTTCCAGATACCTGGAAGATAAATTAGAAAGGTAGTTGAAAGAATGGGAAATGTATAAAGACAGTTGAGTAACCATCAAAGACCCTGCAGGAATTAGCATGTTTCAAGCTATAATCTCATCATATTACACACACCTAGATAATAAAATGAAAATACCTTTTTAAAACAATCCTTTTGACAGCTAATAAACTTTAAAAAACACTGTTTTTAAAGTAGGTTTTAGCTCTAATAGAAAATAGTACAGTATGTGATTAGAGAAAATGAGGTGATACCTGAATTTGAATTGTATCTTTGCGTAGTATTTAAATATCAGTCTTCCTCACTGATTCCATGCTCTCTTTCCTGATTTTTTGGACTAGACTTGCCCCTCATACTGGACTGTTTCATGATGACAATACCTGATAATTCATCTTCCACCATTGTTCCTTTTCCCAAACTATATCTCATGTGTAGTATGTTCTTCCTCATGAACTCCTTTTGTTTTTCCCCTGCTTCCCTCTGAAAATCAGCTTAAGTCCAAAGAAGCTTTTCCTATTAACCTTTTCTTTCCTTCATTTAAAAATTACTTTGTAAATATTCTAAATATATTTTGCATTTTCTGCCCCTATAGCATGGTCTTCACTTCTCTCCCCATTTATGATGCTAAGTTTCTCTTTTGGCATCCCTAGGATCTGTCCTAGCATAGTACCTAGAATGGAGGGATACACATAAGGACTAGATTT
>JAJPUD010001434.1:2208-20290 GCA_023553655.1 Myrmecobius fasciatus | reverse complement strand
CTCTCTCTCTCTCTCTCTCTCTCTCTCTCTCTCTCTCTCTCTCTCTCATCTGAGGATAAGAAGGCATCACTAATCACTAATGTCTCCAACTTAGAAGACTCAAATTGGGAGGAAACTCAGAAGCCAATCATTTCAGCCTATGCCAGACCAAGAAAGAACTCATTGTGGACTTTTCCAACAAATATTTGGAAAAAAGAAAGTGAAGAATTTAATTGAACCCATCACAGAGTGTTTTCCATTTGTTTCCTAATTATGTTGACAGCCTGGGGCAGAACAGAGTTCCAGGGAATATCAGAATACCGGCCAGAGCTTCTGAAACCAATTTTGTGTTCTTAAACTCCCCTACCAAAGCTTCCCCTCTCCATGGGAGGCTAATAGGCAAACCACAGAGCAACATCCCAGGTGTGCAGACGTGGTTATTTCCGAGTTTATCATTGGTCTGGGGGTAGGGCAGGGAGGACACAAAAGGCTGACCAGTCATTCTGCAGGAATTTATCACGATTGAGTGGTCAGACTACTTAATTAAAATGCTAAATGAAACAAAACTGTATTTTCATTACTTAGTCTATGCTAGAACAGAGATAACTTAGCATTTAATTGCCTATCAGTGCCATGTTAGGCTGAAGTCAGTGTGTGAATATAAACTCTCCTGGTGGAATAAGAGATATTAGGTACTGATAACAATAATAATTGAGAAAAGAGAGGAACTGGAGCTGGGATTTTAATGGTATAGAGAACTTTCTTATACCATAGTTGTAACAGTGGTAACAATAATAACTTAATAGGTCCAATTTTTTTAGTCTTTTGATAAGGATTGGCTTTCCCTTTTGGGAAGGGCATAATACGTATGCCAATAATATCTAACATTTCCATCCCATTTAGGCTTAACAAAACTCTTTAATATAATACTTAATTTAATCCTTATAACAGCCCTGTGAAATAGATACTGTTATTATCCCCATTTTACAGATGAGGAAATTGAAGAACAGAGTTTATATGATTTGCCTCAACAGAGTTATTAAATTTCAAAGATGTTCAGCACTCTTTTCTTTCCATTATAAAAGGGATCTATGAACTTATTAATTTTTTCTTAACTTGATTTCAGTATAATTAGTTACCTATGAAATTTTATTTTAGTCATCTTAAAATATTATTTTGAAAAAAAAAACCTCCAGGTTTCACCAAATTCCCAGAGTCCCAGGACATAAAGTTTAAGAATCTTCAAAGTTTCCAAATTTTAAATGTTAGAAATAAATCAAAATGTGGAACATGAAAATCTACCTGTGAATGAAAATGTCACATGATCACCACCAGAAACATGTTGGCTGTTTACGTGTGATGTTTATTGAGTTGGCCATGACATCTCAAGGAGTTAGGAAATACAAGTTGCATTCGCCCCTCCTGAAGGCTGTTGTAATTGCTAGAAGTACAGTAAATGTCCCTATCATTCTCTGGGTTTAATCTCAACATAATTAGCTCCTTGTACAATAGAGTGTTTAATTTGAATTGCTGCCAAGGCTCATTAAGTTGGAGAAGTACTTCCTGAGATCTCTGTTGTTAAATTTGGGACTTTTGTATGAGATAATTTCCACTAGAAGTGTCAGAGGATCAGAGTTGTTTCTAATATTCTGGCATTTATCACAAACCTCATGGAAAACACTTAACATTTTCAGTTTAATTGATGCAGCTTTTTTTTTGAACAAAGTATTAGGGAATTAAGTGCCTAATACATTTCTGTAGGTGTCAGAATGAAGGATCCATTTGGCACCTGCATTGTGGAAGGATTCAGGAATAAGTGAGACCACAGAAAGCAGGCCTTTTACCTGTGATTTCATTCCTGCTCTTTGCTTGAATAAAGGAAGGAGGCTGGGTCAGGTGAATAGTAAGAACACAATGATTTGCGCTCCGTGTGTGTGTGTGTGTGTGTGTGTGTGTGTGTGTGTGTGAGAGAGAGAGAGAGAATATCAACATTTCCCTATTATATGAATTATAGAAAAGTCTTTTTTTAATCATGGTGTCTGTCCTAGAGTCCCAAATCTTCCAAAGAACAGTCATGTAAATTCTTTTACTACATATCATTGTGATGGGGTGCCTTGACTTAACTGTCAGGTATCTAAATCCAACCAATTATATGCCATTGGATTGATTCTCTTCTATTTTTAACCTTCCTGACATGATAACAGATAATAATAGCTGACATTTAAATCAGTGCTTGAAAGTTTGCAAAGGCCTTCACCATGCATGATCTCACTCAAATCTCCCAATAAGACTGAGGTTTTCTACAACAGGTTTTTTATCCTCATTATCCCAATGAGGAAGTTAAGATTGAGGGAGGAATAAGCGCTTTTCCAATGGTTACTTTGGTTTGGAGGCAAAATTTGAATCAAGTGCCTCTTTGATTCGCTATCCTTACTGCTGGGAACATTTAATCAGCACCAACTGTGGGCTAGGGACTGGGTTAGATAATGTGACAATGGGTGGGATTGAACCTGTGATGACACTGACAGAGGGAAGTATGGGAAAGAAAATGTCAGGGTGGAAAGACACTTCCTCTATTAATTCGTAATTTTAGAGTGTTTTCTATAATGTTGAAAGGTTAAGGGACTTATCCAAAGTCACCTAGAGGTACAGTTAGAAACTTAGTCTTTTTGACTCCAAAGCCACCTTTCTATTTGCACTGTTATGCCACCTTTGAGACAAAATTAAAGCATTCCCTGCTCTCAGTGAGTTTACATTTTGGAAGGGAGACAACATATAAATTCATATATGTATATGTGTACATATGTATGTACATTTGTTTATTCTTTCTTTCATTTATTTGTTAATCTGTTTGTTTATTCCTCTGTCTATATTTATATTTCTATCATCTATCTGTCTAATCTCTCTCTCCCTCTCTGTGTCTTTCCTCTTCTCTCTGTGTTCCTCTCTCTTTCTCTGCTTATTCATCTGTCGTACAGACCTCTGTGTCTCTCTTTCTCTGCCTTCATCTATTTATCTCTGTCTGTCTTTGTCAATATGTCTATCTCTCCATCTATGAGGGAATACCATTAAAAACACAGAAGAGAGTATTCAAGATGAGAGGATGGTCAGCATTTTCAGCTATTTCAGAGAGGTCAAGGAGTATAAGAATTTCCACAGCACATAGAATTTAGCCTTGAGCTTAGTGGTTATTTTAGATTAGCTATGGTCTGAATATGCTATGATGAAAACCTGTAAGTAAAAACTGATAAAAATATTCTCCTCAACTAACTGAAAGCCCACAACACCATAGGAAATTGAGGGGTGGGGAAGGATTTTTAAGTTATTTTCACATTTAAAATCAAGAAAGACTTCCTACTTTGGGTAGAAGGTATGATTTTATCAGATGATGCAAAAAAACCAGAACTGCTCAGTTTCTATCTGACTTATACCTTTTCCATTCTGGAGAGTGGACCTCAAAGCTCAGAAGTGCCTGTGCCTAAAGCTATGTCTAGTTTAACAATGTACTGATGAATGGACTGACGTCTCCCTTGAGACAGGAGTGTGATACCTGTCACTGTACTCTCTACAAAGCTCCATCCTTCAGCCAGAAGCCTTTCTGCTCCCTGCTCCATCTTAGTGCCTTCTGTCCAAGACTACCACAGTTTATCTCTTCCGAGTCTTGTTTGTACATGGTGTTTGCATGTTGTCCCTCTCACCTCACTGATCGCTCGCTACTTGATACCGAGAGTGGTTTTCTGCTTCTCACGTATCACCAGTGCTTGGCATATGGTAGGCACTTAATAAAGACCCGCTTCTTTCCTACCATTCTTCTCCATATGTGGCTGTTTACCTCTTGTCTCTTCTAGTATACCGTGAGTTCCTTGAGAGTAAGCACTATGTTTTGCTTGACTTTGTAATCCCAATGCTTGGCACTCTACCTAACCCATAGATGCTTGCTGATTGACTGGCTGAGTCTATTCTTGGCTTTAGTCTGTTCACCATATCTGTCAATTACTTGGATTAAAGTAGAGGTTAGAATTATAAAAATTGGATCTAGTACAAAATGATAAAGAAGCTAATGCATTGGATAACGGAAGTAAGATTCCAAATTACTACTATTACTACTACTATTACTATTACTACTACTACTTCTACTACTACTATTATTGCTACTTCTACTACTACTACTACTATTATACTACTACTATTATACTACTACTATTACTGCTATTTCTACTACTACTATTACTGCTACTACTACTACTACTATAACTACCACTATTAATGCTACTACTACTATCACCACTATTACTACTACTACTACTACTACTACTACTACTACTGCCGCTGCTGCTCCTCTTACTACTACCTCCTCTACCACCACCACCACCACCACCACCACCACCACCACCACTACTGCTATTATCACTATTACTACTACGACTATTACCTCCACCACCACTACTATGACTATTATTACCATTACCAATAATAACAGTTAGCCTTTACATAACATTGAAAGTTTGCAATGCACTTTCTGTATATTTCATTTGATCATCCCAGGAAATATGTGCAATTATTGTCCTCATTTTACAAATGAAAGCTATTCCAGAAGGCATCAATAAGTTCAAATTAAACACTAATAGCTGTAGAATTTTGAATTTACATTTAAAACATACACACACACACACACCCCTCCCTTCTCTTCCTTCGTACAAACTAACAACACAACTACCATGTTCCCATGTACCAAATGGAGTGAATATAACTTTATAACAATTCACTTGAAAAAGATCTAGCTTTGGAGTTTTCTCAAGCATGAAAAATTAATTATTCTAATGTCAACTTGGTAAGGACCCATTCCAAAAAGCCTGACTTATCCTTAGACCATCCTGAACATGGCCTTATTGTGTTTGTTCATTGTGCAGTTTGAAGTAAACTAGTTGATGGAAAGTTGATCTGGAATTAGGAAGACTTGAATTTTAGTTCTGCGTCAGAACTTCAGTTCCTACCTTACTAATTGTGTGTCTGTAGAGGAATCACATGGTCTTTGAGCCTCAATTTCCATATCTATGAAATAGGAGCAATAAATGGGAGTCATAATGATACCTAACTCACAATATTTTTGTGATGAGAAGATAATTGAGGATGTAAAAAATATTGTTCTAACCTTTTCAAATTGACTAGCCATTTTTATTCCTTCTGCTGGTATTAGATTCGAGTACTTGCTAGTAGGAGTACTTATATTTTTTGTATTTAATATCCACAGCTTCTACTACACTTGCCACTTGTTGATTAATTAATGAATGTGTGAAATGATATTACTCCAATTGGCCATAGGAGAATATAATAAATCTGCCTAAGTTCCAAGAAAACCCTTTTACTAGACATTTCATAACTGTAGGAGAGTTTGAAAATCATATAGTATGAGCAGAAAGAAATCTTATTTCAAACCAAGCACTTGCAATAATGAGGCATTGGACTAGTACTTTAGCTTAAGTGTATCAAATTCAGAACAAGTTCCTACCTACTATGCAATTTGCATTTCTATATTTCCCCAAGTTCCCTTTCTTTCTGTCATCCCTTTTTAAAAATAGATTTTCATTGACATCTTTCATTTTTATGTTGCTTTGTTTTTTCTTGCATCCTTTCTCTCAAAGAACTATCCATTATAATACAGGATTTTGTTTAATGGAAAAAAAATCAGCAAAACCTATTAATACATTTTTAAAAAATCTGATACATATGTTGTGCCACATCTTTGGACCTCTCCTTTTCTTCTTTCTGCAAAGGAATTGTGGATATGGTGGAAAGAAATATTGTCCTTATAACCTCTTCTTGGGACTGAATTTTTTTTTGTAATTTTCTTACATTCATTTTTCATTATTTTGGGTTCTTTACTTTTACACTGTTTTAGTAGTGTCTTTTATTGATTATTTTACTTTGCATCAATTCATATAAGTCTTCACATGTTTCTCTAAATTCATCACAGTTTCCTTTCCTACCTTTTATTCGAGATTTTTTTTTGGGGGGGGAATGGTTGGGTAAAATTGAATTTTCTTTTTCTTTTCCCTTCCCCTCTTGCCTTTTCCTGTACCCAACCTGAAAATATAAATATCCATCCAAAAAAGCCTCTTTGTCCAAAGATAGTGCTATTCTTGATTAGGTATATCACTCATGGATTCAAGGCTTTGTTGGGTGAATGAACACTTAGCATGTGACTGACCCTGCTTTATGTGGCTGCTACCCATGGCACCAATGCTGGGAATGTGTTCTCTTCTCTCGTATATCCATGCCAGAGCCCTCATTTCCTGAGCAACCTCTGCCAGGAAGGAATAATTTGCAGAATGCAAAAAGGAATAAGTCAGAATGGAAACAGCTTCAGCCATTATTGGCTGGCTCTTGCCCTGAAACCTATTTAGGGACAATGAGACCATGGAACTAGAGAAATGTGGTTGGGCCCCAACTCAGCAAAATAGCTGTTTTCAAAAAGAAAGAGTTGGTCATTTGGCAGCATAGTTTGTGGAAAGCCCAGTGGCCTACTGGAATGCCCACTTTCCCTTGAATTGACCGAGTTAGTATTTTTGTCTCATGGTTAAGTCTATTAGGGAAATGCAATAATAACAAAAAAGTCGGTGTCTGATTTATAGAACTTTGATATACGATAGAGAATAATAATATTAGAACTTCAGAGGTATTATTAGAAATCTTAAATATCTAATCCTATCCTCTCAATCTGCATATGGAGAAACTGAGGTCCATGTTGTTAAAGTGATTTCCCCAAAGTCTTCCAGCCATTTAATATTCTTGGACCGATGTTTGGTCTTACTTTTGATTTAGATTAGGGCTAAAATACCCTTGAAGAGCTGTGCCTGTGAACTATGATTTTGCACCTAGGAGAAAAATAATCCAATTTACAGGTCACCTAATCTCTATCAGATATGATCTTTCCTGTAAAAGGGATTACCTTGGATCAACCAATTTACATTTCCAAGTAAAAGGTGCTTTTAAAGCAGTAGAAATGAGAAATTATCAAATCCTATGATATTTGTGTTACCTACTTCACAACAGGATTTTGAATCTCATTCTTTCTCTGTTTTCCCCAAGTTTCTAATTATGGTTGCTACTGTGCTTTTATGCTTAGCAGGAGACAGGATGACTATGATGGAGCAGGAGCCTGATTCAACCAAAAGAGAAGAAAGAACCACATGTGGGATTAGTCATAATGTCTATGTCTTCCATCAGTAACTACTTTCTTATCTTAACTTATTTTAATAGCTCTGATTTTTACATCATCTTCACTTCTGAATATCTTTCTCTCTTTCCAGCCATTTCTTGTAACAAAAATCAGTAAGTGAGAAAGTGGTTCACCAAAACCAAGGGATACATCCACTGTATACGATAACATATGCTGTGTACCATATCCCTAGACCTTCACCTATTAAAAAAAATAGTCCAGTCTGTTTTTCTGTTCTTTCTGTTTATTTCTTGTAATCTATTTTCAAGGAAGATTAATTTTTTTTCTATAGATGCTTCAGAAAACCAATAGAAGGACTTGTTGTCAGCTCTGTAGAACTCCATGAAATACAGGACTGAATCTGTTTATTTGATCCTTTTCCTCCTTTCTTCTTTTGGAAAGGGGAGACTTTTTCTCATAGCTCCAAGAAGATTCTAGTTTCTTTTTTTCTTATATGAAAAAGTAAGATATTTATACTCAGTCATATTTTGCCTAAGGGTAACATGCCACTTCTGTTAAACTCTGTGGGAATGATCTTTGAATTTTGTTCCTCATGGATTTGCACAAGGTCCAACAACAACAAAAGCCCCAGTGAAAAATGGTTAATGCTGAGGAAAATGGGATGTTTCGGGTTTACTCAGAATATCTCCTCTTCTGTGCTAAGAAGCTTGTGTGTCTGGCTTTGTCCCTTTGATAAATAATCTTGACTTGCAGTGTTTGCTTTTCCTGAAAACGGGAGCAGAAAGTCACCAATTTTACTCTTTTTCTGAAAATCCTGCCATCTAATGGTATCTTAAAGAAGCATAAAGCTGGATAGGGAATCAGGAAAATATGAGTGCAAATCCAGCCTCAGACTCTTACTAGATATGTAATTGTGGGCAAGTAATTAATCTCTCTCTGCCTCAGTATCCTCGGCTGTCAAGTGGGGGACAATAACAGTCCCTACTTTCTAGGGTAAATATGAAGATAAAATGAAATAACATTTAACATGCTTTGCAAATATTAAAACACTTTCTAAATAGTATGGTGAAAAGTATAATTATTGTAATTACATTATAATATATAATATATAGTAATAGATATAATTATTATACATTTCACAGGTGAAGATGTGAAGAGTTTGTGCAGTGAATTTCCATCTTACATTTTAATTCACTTTCCAACAGCAAGATTTTAGTATAAAGATCTATGTTCATGAATGAAATTGATATTTTAATAGATGTTGATAGTTAATCATAATAAATTATACTTAACCCTAATCAAATCAATACTGCCATTATACTTGGTCAGAGTATGTCTATCTATTCTCTTTTGACTTCACTCACCATCCCAGTCACTTTATAAAACAAATTGCTCCTTGCTGGACGACTTTTCCCAATACATATTGTCTCTCCCTATTTCAGTCAGTCAAAAAACATTTATTAAGCACCTGCTGCTTACCAGATATATACTGTGAATATAAATAGATTAAATGAAATAATCACAGATTCCTTCTAAAATGGGGAAAGATAGAGGAAGAGGACGTGGCAATTTGCACTTATTAAGTGCCTACTATGTGACAAGCATTGTGCTAAGGGATATACAGCTCTTTCATTTTGATACAACAATCCTTGGAGGAGGGATATTCATTATTATTATTATTATTCCCATTTTACAAATGAGAACACTAAGACAGAGATCAAGACCCTGTGTGCCCGGAGTCACACAGCTAGGAGATTACTCAGGCCTGTAGTCCCAGCCGTCTCTCTGTTGGGCCCCTAGTTTTCTCTACATCAAAAACCAATATAATGTAGGATTGTAAATTCCTTAAAGTAAGGACTGAATCCTAGTTTTTATTTGTTCCCTCATAACCCAGAACATAGTAAGCACTTAATAAATGCTTTTTTATTCATTCATTTCAATTTAGTTGAAATTTCCAGTTAGTTGAGTAGAGTATCATTCTTTTCTGATCTCATATCTAAAACAGATCCAGGACAAAGGCCTAGCTGTGGAGAATACAGCCAATATAAAGTTTATCCAGTTGGATAGTCGGCAACAGGGGTTTGGGCATGTGGCTAATCCTACATTTCCCCTTACTTTGACCTGAGAGTGCTTTCAGCTACATTAACTACCTTTTCCATTTCCTTTTTTGTTCCAATTTGTGTTTTATAGACAAAGCTTTTCTAAATAGAAGGGTTTTATTTTCTGCTTAATTGAGTGTAAACAATTGATTACATGTTTCCTTGGCAGACTTTGGGTGTTGTGGTATTTTTCTGCATTGGGAAATTGATCAGCAAAAAGATCAGCCCTATTTTTTGGGGGGGTGTGGGAAAGTGAAATTTTGATTTGGGACAAAGTCAAATAGTACACAGTGTTCATGGATGATCAGGCAGCCCAGTGAAGTATTCAGTGTATTTGGTCAAAAAGAAAAAAAAAGAAAATATTGTTCTAATTGTCTGATATCTATGTATATATTTTAAATAAATAGATCCTTAGTCAGTCAGCAAGCATCGATTAGATAATTAGTATTGCCAGGCATTGTCTTCATAATCAGTAGGGATTTCAGAGCATGTTTATACCCAACCTATACTTGAAAGAGAATCTTAATTATAATATTTCTAGCCTTTTCTGAGATCTTCAATGAAGAGGGGATCTACTACTTGGAAGATGGCTCATACCTTCTTTGGATAGCTCTAATAATTAGAGCTATCCCGTTAGATTGAGCTGAGATTCTTCTTTTACTTAATGCTAGTACATCTTTGTGGATTATTTCCAATTTGTCTTTTCCAGAGCAAGTTTGTATATAGTTGTTTGCATGTTGTCTCTCCCACTGGACAGAGAGTTTCTTGAGGGCCAAGAATACCTCTGGTCTCTGTATGCTCAGTACTTAGCACCTTGCCTGGTATTTAGTAGGTGCTTAGTAAATATTTGTTGCCTGATTTAACCCTCAGCCACTTTTACCTACTGTTTCCAGTTCAGTCTTCTGAGACCAACCAGAAGACTAGTTCCCAATCTATGAGACAGAGAAGAAAATCCTAAATCACCTTTCTGTTGTGAATTCCATGAGATCTTCCTTCTACACGGTGATTTCCCAAAAATCTTAGTGTGCTTCTCAGCTTTAAAAGCTTAAAACTGTGGTAAGACTTTTGTAGCACCTTATATTTATTCTAAATCTTTTCTGCTGAAATTTATAGTCTTTTTTTTTACTGGCACTTAAGCTAGAAGCAAGTTGTCCCTATTGGTGACTGGATGAAGAAAAAAACCTTGAATGGTCTTGAGGTCTTGTTCAAATTGCTAATCCTGGATTTAAAAAAAATAGTATTGGACTGATTTCTTGAGATGAATTAGAAAATTGTTTTGATATGTTGGCAATGAAACCTAAGAATTTAAGAGACCTCAAAGGATCCCAGGTTTTTAAGAGCCTCATGATACTATTTTCATCTTTTTTGTTTTCCTTCCTAGCTTCTTGTCACTCTGACTGATAAGTAAGTCCCTGACAAATTGAGGCTGGGTAAACCATTTTTTATCACGACTGATATTTTTCTAGTCCTTACTTTCAACTGTGAACTTGAGTTGACATTTCCATCTTTAAAAAAGTTATCCTATTAACAGGGTGCCCTTGCTCTACATATTACAGCAGCCTTTGAGAGCAAGAATTACTTAATTTTTAAAAACCCTCAGAATGTAATTAGCATAATATTTTATGCACACAAGTGCTTAATGGGTATTGGACCAAATGAATGTCCCATGTTTCATTGTGAAATGAACCTTTTCCCTGGAATTACCTCCTCATGATAAGCAAGTGAGTTGTAAAATATTAGCATATTGATCTATTGATAATTATAAGGGGTCCAATAAACTTTTATTTAATGTGTACTATATAAAGGACCTTATAATCTTAATGGTAAGATAAAATATAAAAGCACATTCATTCACGCTCATGTTCATACACTCACATGTTATAATCAAGGAACAACTCAAAAGTATAAAGTAGAATGGCCAGTTGTATACAGAGCCAACCCCATACTGAGGAAAAACTTTGTTCCAGTCTTTCTTCTGATACATACTGACTTTGTATTTGGCAATGCCATGCTTTGGCATTCACAGAAGTACAAACTTTATTTTAAGTTCTTTGTCAAAGCCTAGATTTCCATAGAATCATTGTTTTGAGCAACTATACATATAAAAGATTTTGTGAATTTTAAAATCAACTCAATAGTAACAATAAATATCATAACCAATAAATATTTAATTTCTAAAAAAAACTTCAAGTGGATTGTCATATTGCTAAATAGAGAAAAGCTTTATATCAGATCTTGAAATAAACAAATATATGTATCACAGAGAGCCAGTAACAATGTTATGTATGGCTAATTATGTCTAAGTTTAAACCCCAGAGGGTCTTTTGTATCCTCATAAAGATTTTAACTGCTGGGCGCCAATTAGATTAGGAAATAGGTTTTAAACAAGTCATGCAACCATCATACAAATCATGTTTCAGAAAAGTAAATAATGGGATGATGCATTAATCTCTCCCTTGAGGACATTGACATTGTCCACAGGGGTGACTGTCTTTGATATTGCTATCCATTCCTGGTTCTGTAGCTCATGCAAAGCTACCAGCATGAAACCTTCAGCAACAAAGAAACAGCTAAGTCACAAGTAAAAGTTGAAAACACTCTAAATTCTGCCACTTTGAACCAGCAGAATCATCCAGGTGCACTGAATACATCCTTCAATCTCATCATCAGTCAGCAGCCATAAGCCTACAAAAAGCCTCTTGCTCCTTTCCCAGCTTAGTTCCATAGCAAAGGTGTATTAATTACATGTTATGTACAAGGTCCTTTGCTTTCAAGGAGAGTGTTATGAAAGACAGTAAAAATTAAACATGCAGACAGATCCAGGTAATGTGCAAAATAAATATGGTGGATTGGCAGTGTTGGCAAGTTCCCTATCCAAGGAACTAGTTTCAGATGCCAGGAGACTGGATTGAAGATGTACTCTGAAGCATAATGGATATGACCATAGCTTTCTCAGCACTATAGCTCCTCAAGACTTGAAATAGCTGAGAAAGTAGCAGCCTGCATTCACTGAATTTGCTCCCTTGAGAATGTCCAATTTCTGAGCTATCCTATGTCATAATATGTAATGATTTTAGGGTGAAAGATAGTTGGTTTTCAATGTGAGCCACTGAGGAAGTATCATGGTAGCTGGGGTATTTCAATTGGAATTTGAAAAGAAGAAAAAAGATATTGAAGAATGATCTCTGTGAAGTGGACAGGGTGAGCTCAAACAATCACTTTTAGCCTCACAGGGAGAGAAAATAGGTTTGTCTGAGGGGTGTGGATGAAATAAAGCTAAAAAGGGAAGAATGGACTAGACTATAGGAGAACTAAATTCCAATAGATTTCTATTTTATGCTGTATACAATGGAAATTTAGTGAAAGGTTTGGCTGAAAGGAGTGTTCAACCAAATAATTGGACTTGGGCATTAGCAATATTCACTTGACATTAGTGTGAAGGAAGGTGTAGAGGGGGAGAGAAAGTTAAAGCAAGTAGAACAATTCATAATGGAACTCTGGGGGCAGGAAGTGGGAACAGGCTTTATAGTCTTTCAATTCAAAGTCAACAACAGTTCCCCTCCATAGATGGGGGTGACATAAACACAGTCATTGTTTGCTAAAGCATGGAATGAAAAAATTCAAATATTGTATATTTCTCTTCCCATTAACTTGGTCAGATGAGGCCCTAAGAGATTATATAAAATACAAAATGCTGCTCAAGATACAGGCACAATGACTTGGGAATTCTTTATTCTACATTATAGGATAGTGTCAAAGTGTTCATAATACAGCAGTTTAATCCACAGGAGAGTCATTATTCTTGAATAATGATTTTCACCATGACGGCAGTGGATAGAGATTCAACACAACTAGACAGGGTATAAAATTTTGTAAGCAAGGCTTACAGATCTAGAGCTAGAAAAGGCCTCTGAGGTAATCTAGACCAATCCCCTCACCTTGCAAATGATTCAGGGAGATATAAAATGACCTGGCTAAATCATACAGCTATTATCAGAGGTAGGACTTGACTTCATCTGACTTGAGGACTAGTATTCTTTCTGGATTTATGAATGTATAAAAGGTATCATCAAATAAATGAATGAGAGATAACAAAGATGGGTTGGATCATGTCATGAAAATAAGGAAGTAACCCAGAGTCAATCCACTAACCCTTTTGGAATCTTGGGATGTCATAAGAAAGCAAGGCAGACCCCTCACCCTCATCCCAGCATATTGGGGGCTTTCCTTTTGCTGAACTTGGGGAGAACATGGACAGAAGTCACATCGTGAGCAAGCATAATTAGCTTGTGTTCTACATTAAGAGACCTTCCATAGGAATACATTCATAGATCATTGAGCATGTAAGTATGTTGGGAGAATTTGAGGTCCTGGTGAGTCTTATAGACTAAAAAAAATTAAATGGAAACTAGAGGTAAAATATCTCCCAAAGTAGTTCACTGCACATTATTGCTTCTTTCATATTTAGATGATTTTCTCTTGGTCAATTCTGGAACAAGTCCTTTTTTATCATCTACATTTCACTATTTTTTCAAGTAATAAACTGTAAAGAGAGAATTAGCACATGATAAAGAGTGATGAGACTATTCTTAAAGGAACAGACAGGTGGAGAAAAGATACCAACGAAGTTGAGAAAAGTTCTGGTGTCAAAGTCAGTAAGTCTGGCTTCCTATCCTAATTCACTTCCCGGGTCTCAGTTGCTTCATTTGCAAAATAAATGGATATTGGTAAGGACATTTTCCCTTCAGATTTCATGGTGTTATCCTGTGAAAAGTAATTTATGAACTCAAAAGAGCTAACTAACTAAATTTGAGTTGTTGTTAAGTTCAAATCAAGTCCAAATAAAAGCTTCATGGTTGTCAGAAACATTTAGAACTTATTTCATTTGATTTTTCCCCCTGTCCTTTTGTAGCATTACCTCTTTTGAGGCTGAGATTTCAGAAGGTGACATCTGTTCCTCAGGGTGAGCAATAGACTTTTGACTTACTGGAACCTGAGATTCACAATTTCTAATTGTTTGCTAGCTGCTCGGCCATGTAAATGAAAGAATTTTTGCTTACTGTAATTCCATTCATGGGAAATGATCCTTAGGCTTTAGATATAAGCTCTTTGAGGGCAGGAGCTAGTTTACTTGTCTTTATGTGCCGAGTCCAATGTCCGAGTCATAATAGGCACTTGATAAAGGTTTGCTAATTGATTGACCCTTAGAAAGGAAAGCTTCTAAAGATAAATAGGTAGTCATCAGTATGTCGCCCAATTATAGGGTTTATTCTCCTTCTTTGTGTTTCAATGTAATTTATTTTCTTCCCCCGTAAGTAGTGATTCTTTTCTCCCATCTGTGGTTCTAGGATGTCCAGTTCAGCTTTTAAAATTCTTTTTGTGTTTATTTTGTAGGACACTGGAATGTCAAATTGTTATCCTTATTATGGGATGGAAATAAGCTGATGTTTTATCTATAATTCCATAAACATTATATGCATATATAAACCAATATATATGTATATATATATATATATATATAAAGCTAGTTTGCTTGACAGATTTAAACATAAGAATATATATGTCTGAACTGTCCCTTGTCTATTCTTTAAATGAAATTAGGGTCAACCAGGAAATTTTCATCTCAGTTGCATGGTAAATACCTACTTTTATCAATGTTAGTATTCCCTCACCCCATCCAAGCTTCTCTTATCTCTTCTTTCCCCAGGGTCTAAATAATGGTAACTCAATAATGTTTCAGCAGAAACATCTGGATCCTTTAGTAACATCTAAGTGGCAGATGTTCCTTGAAATACTACAGCATTGCTACATTCCATCTTTTGGGTTTGAATATACAGAGGGTGGAAATTAACCTCTCCATCCCAAACTTTTTAATACCAAGGACAGCTTTCAATGTTAAATGGATGTTTTTTACCTTATCTCAACTGAAAATCCAAGTCATAAATGTAACTCTCATTTACTGTTGCCTTAGGAGCCTAATCAATCTCTCCCTACTGACTCTTTCTCTGCTGCCTTCAAACATCTCCATGTTCCCGGCATCCTTAAATATCTCACTTGATCTTACCTGAAAGTTATCTGATATTTCTCCTTTCTTTTGTAAAGATGAACTCTGAAGAAAAGCCATTTATGGTAGCTTTCTCTACTTCCATTCTTCTCACATTCTTCTAAACCCTCTGCAATATGGCTCCTGACCTTATCATTCAGCTGAAACTGCCCTCATGAAAATTATCAATTATTTCTTAATTGATAAACTGATGTCCATTTCGCAAGAAAGCCCGGGCACCCTTCTTGATCTCTTTGCAGTATTTAATTAACATTGTCCATTACCTTCTTCTGGATGTGCTCTCCTAGAGTTCTTGGGTCAGTGCTCCCTCCTCTCTGCCTATCTATTCCTCTTGTCTATCTAGCTCATGCTCACTGATGATTGGTGTCTCCAAGGCTCTGTTCTGGGGCTTTGCTTTTATTCTATATTTTTATGCTTGATCATCTCAATAACTCCCATGGATTCAATTATCATCTCTATATCATTGATTCCCACATTGATATTGTTCACTTGTTTTCAGTCTTGTCCTTTCATGTTCCTTTCATGACCTTGTTTTGAGTTGTCTTGATAAAGATACTGGGGATGGTTCACCATTTCCTTCTCCAATTGATTTTACAATTGTGGAAACTGAACCAAACAGGGTTAAGTAACCGGCATGGGGTCACACAACTTTGAAGTGTCTCGAGCTAGACTTGAAATCAGGAAGATTACTCTTCCTGATTTCAGGTCTGGCATTCTATTCACTGCACCATCTAGCTGCCTCCTTAGTAGTATAATCTATCCTTAGTCTCTCTCCCGATGTAAAATAACATATCAACAACTGAGTTTTGTCATGTAGATGCCGTGTAAACATCACAAATGACATAGATTTTGTGGATTTGCTGTATTTCTATCTAAACTCTTTCTTCTTTTGAAAATCCTCATTACCATCAAGGGCATCCTCATTCTTCCAGTTAGTCATGCTCCTGCCCACAACTTAAGGATCGTCCTTGATTTTCTTCCTCATTACTATTTTATCCATCCATCCAATCTATTGTCATATCTCATCATTTTTTGCTTCTATTACAACTCTTATATATGTTCCTGTCTCTCCACTCACATAGTCACCATTTCATCACTTTTTCTGAACTATTGATGTATCCTTCATATTATCTTGGTTTTTTGACTCTCATCTCTCCCCTATGCATTTGCCAGAGTATTTATCCCAAAGTGTAGTCCTGCCCATATCACTTCTATTCCTAATGACTTCTAGGATCCTCTTTTCTGTTCTTCCCCCATCTTTTCATTTTCCCCTCTCACTCTGTATTCCAGTACCATGTCTTTGTACCAGCTGCTCCCTATTCTTAGACTGATCTCACTTCTTATTGTTGCCTTCAAGACTCAGATTAAATCTTAGCTCAGGAACCAGCCTTTCCCCAAGTTCTCAGACCTGTTAATGCTGTTCTCTCCTCAAATACCTCATATTTCTTCTTCCTGTGAGTGAATTTAGTTAGTTACATATTGTCTCCTCATGATAATATCAATTTCTTGAGGGTGGAAACCACATTTTTGCCTTGTTCATGTTCAGTACTAGACACATAATAAGCACTTAATAAATACATGTCAAATGATTTGGCTTCTTCCTTTTAGCATATCATTGAATTTGCACACATTAAGTACTTCATAATTTTTTTTAATAACATGAAGAAGCAGTTTGCTATAATGCCATTAGGGTTGATATTAGAGCCAGAATTTAGTCAGATCTGGATTCACAATCCTCTTTTTAACACCTCCTGGCTGTGTGATCTGGGACAAATCCTTATGCTTCTGATCATTCCCTAGGATTTATCTGTTATATTTGGTAGAAGGAGTTCCCTACTCATAAGAACACAGTGTCATGGTTTCAGAAACCTCTGAGATGCTCATAGATGATTATCTTAAACAAAAATGGAGATAGGGTATTTATATAGGTGTCCCAAAAGTCTTACCAGTTTTTTAAGCTAAGTATGAAAAGATCCACTTATTATTTTTAATAATATGATTTGTTAGAAAAAAATTTTGAGTAAAGGTAACAGAACTTTCCATAATTTGTCCTTGGAACTTAGATAAAAGCTGAGTATGTAATGAAAAAGCTTTAGCTGCATGTCATTTCCCTCAGTAGTCTGTAATGTTCCATGAAGGAAGAGTTGATTTCATTTTTAAAAAAATAATAGCTTTTTATTTTCAAAATACATGAAAAGATATTTTTCAGCCTTCACTCTTTCAAAATCTTGTGTTCTAAATTTTTCTGCCTCTTTTCTCCCCAACTCTTTCCCCTAAACAGCAAATAATCCAAAAAAGGTTAAACATGTGTAATTCTTCTAAAACATATTTCCATATTTATCATGCTATACACAAGACAAATCAGATAAAAAAGGGAAAAATTAATTTTTGACTGTGTTCTTGATGCCTATTACTATACTGCCACTAGTAGGTATTTAATATTTTTTTTTAGCTTTGTGATCCTGGGTAAGTCACCTAATCTCTATTTGTCTCAGTTTTCTCATGTGTAAAATGGGGATAATAATGGTACTATCTTTCAAATTGTTGTGTAGATCAAATGAGATGATAATTGTTAAGTTTTTAGCACAGCACTCAACAGACTATAAACGGTAGCTATTTTTATTCTTAAGCAATGATTGATTTAAGGTTTTTGTTTTGATTCTGCCACTTATTAGTTTTGTCTTTTATTTTGTAAATTTGTAAATAAAATAGAGAAGATCCCCATTATACTTTAGTATTCTGATACATGTATGTATGTGT
>JAJPUD010001433.1:399364-434385 GCA_023553655.1 Myrmecobius fasciatus | reverse complement strand
CCTTCCTCCCTTCTTCCATTCTTTCCTCCCTCCCTCCCTCCCTTCCTTCTTTTCCTTTCTTCTTTCCTTCCTTCCTTCAGGTTCTTGTGTTTTTTCCTTTAATATTCAAAGTCCTTATTTCTTCCTTCCTTCAATTTCTTGTGTTTTTTCCTTTAATATTCAAAGTCCTTATTTATATTGAGGAGAAGCAACTATTTAAGTAATACCTGAAAAATGCCTTTGGGAAAGAGAGTATTTGTAGTACTTAAGAAAGACCCGGGTTTGGGTGTCATTTGGACAAAGAAAGAAAGGAAGCAATACTTTGAGTCTGTTTGGTGGTATCAGATCAATACTGTCTAGACATTTTCTCATTAGGCTCTTACATTGTAGGAGCTGGGCCCGGACTATGTCACTTAAGCAGAAGGTGATGAGGTTTCATTTAAGAACAGGATGGCCCAAGCCTGAGTCCTGGAAAGCTGAGGCCTGGCAGGAAATGCCAGGTACATAGCACCTTAGAATTCATTCTGGGAGGGATCTTTAGTGATGGACCAATTCAGCTCCTTCGTTTTACAGATGAGGAAATTGAGGTCTGGAGATTTTTAATGACTTGTTCTAAATTCACATGGTTAGTGAATGGCAGATCCAGGATTTGAACTAAGATCCAATGCCTCCAAAGTTAGCATGCTTCATGTCATACCACACAATGTCTCTGACCATTCTCTTGTCATAATTGTGAGTTAATGAAACACACACAGATATTAGGTGACATTGTTGATAGTACTGTATCTGGGGTTGGGAAGAATTGAATTGAAATTGAGAATAATATACTTATTAACTGTATAATCTTGGGCAAGTCACTTAACATGTTTTATCTCAATCACCTCATCTACCAAATGGGACTAAAAATAGTACTTATCTTCTAGAATTGTTATGAAAATAAAAATGAGATAGAGTTTTGTAAATGTTAAAGAGCTCAATAAATAGCAGTTATCATCATTAGCACCATCAACCCCCCCACAACCACCACTACCACCACCATCATCATCATCATCATCATCATCATCATCATCATCATCATCAACATCATGTTTTAGTTTTCAGCTATCTCAAAACCTTTGATTTTAGTACTTCAGGAACCTTCTGCTCTATCTCCTAACCAATCTACCCATCATGACCTATTGACCCTGTCTCCCAAGAAGAATCTAGTGGATTCCTTCAAGCCCTTGAAGAATCCCAATGCGCCACTCTAATTTATGCTAATTATAGAACCCCAAGTTGAAGTAAAAAGAGAGGCAAAACTTATTTTATACTGTGCCCTTTCTTGCACTCTCCATTCCAGAACTTTAAGTCTGCTGTCCCAGGTCTTCCTGTCCCCATGGCTGCCTTTGTAGCTATTCACATAGCACCACTTCCTTGCCTACATTATACTGGCTCATAAACTGAGTTTAATACCTGCTGGCCTACCAGGAGTTCAAATAATCAGTTGTATAATGGTTCCTCAGTCAAGGACCTACGTGCCTCTGCTCAGGCTATGCCTTATGTCTGGAATGTTTTTTCTCTTCAACTCTATAACTAGAATCCCCAGGTTCTTTTCAAGTTGAGTTCTAGTACCACCTCCTACAGCAGGCTGATCGAGATCCCTACAGTTGCTGGGGTTTTTTCTCTCTGAAATTGGTGTGACTTTTTAGGAATAAGATAAGGACTATTCCTTATCCTATTTTCTCATTAGGCCCTTACATTGTAGGAGCTGGGGCCAGACTATGTCACTTAAGCAGAAGGTTTTGAGGTTTCATTTAAAAACAGGATTATTCCTTATTCTATTCCTAAATAGGAATAATTTCACTGGTACAGGAAATTCCCCGTGAAGATACACTAAAATTCAGGAACCCATGAATAGATCACAGTGATCAACTGTGTCTACCTTGATGTATTCATAATAAACTTCTTTTAATTCTCTTTTACCATAATTTTGCCTTGTTAATCAAGGTAAAAGCCCAAATAAAGAATTTTCCTTTCAATAACTAACTGAATATGTGATATCTGTTTAATTGAATATGACCAAAATGCCCCCAAAGACAGTTGCCATTCCATTCCTTAATGTTATCTCAATGGCTAGGATTTGATAACATCTCCAATTTCTGGCTCACAGTAAGTACTAAATAAATGCTTGTGGATTAACTGATTGTCATTGTAGAGTAACTGATGTGCCTTATGGGGTACATATGTGGATGCTTCATCACTGTTTTTTTTTTAGAATCCCTTTAGAAGCCCATTTCTCCCCATTTTGTGCACACTGTTCACCATCACCATCTTGTTTTCAATAACCCTTCACGGATTTGGAGATTAATTTGATCATCTTCTAGGATCAGAACTCAGAACTTGTTCTATCTCAAATACCTTCATCTATGTTCTCCTCAGAGTTTCAAGAGTCATTTTGCCTCCTGTTACACATTTGCAGTTTCCATTGAAATGACACCACCAATATTCAAGCCCCAGAAGGGCAAAAGTAGAATAGCCTTCAGATAATCTTGACACTTGAACAAATGCCCATCATTTATCCTAAGCCTTCACTTTTTAAACTTAGGGGAAGATGAACACAGATGCTGAGGAAAATGCTGATGAGAAAAGAAGAATCATTCATGATAAAATATCCCTTTCTGGGAATTTAAATGTTCCGGAGATTAGCATTATTGATCATGCTCTCTTCACATCATCTGTAGATGATCTTAGAATCCTGAAACTATTATTCTCCCCTGTCTAATGTAATTACCAGAACAAGGAATAATCTAATTAGAAGACAACAAGAATGCTTTCTAATTGTTCTAATAAATTATGGTAATACTCTATGTGTGCAGCTAGTTTTTAGTAGAAATTTATTTAACAGATTGACAGCTTGTCTTTTATTGCCAGAAATACAACTTCCATCTCTTCCAGTTGAGAGAACTTTTAACATGATAGTTTAAACCTTCAGAAAATCTGTTACAGGATCCTGAGGTCCCATATAACATAGTAAGGTGTAAAGAAATATGGTTAAGGTTCCCTATATGAAGCCTAGACCAGCTAAGGGAGGAGTTGATGTATTACAGTCAATTGCCACTGTCTTTTCTCTCCATCATCAGCCATAATAGAAGATGATGACATAAAATTGTGTAATAACACCCCCTCCCAACCAACCTCCCCAGTTTATTTTCTCAAAACTTGTCTGACTCCACAATGAGAAATGCAGACTAGAATCACCTTTTTTGAGGCAAATTCAATTGGGAAATAGTAAGGATATGCTGGAGTTGAAGAAGTCATGAATGGAAATCTCAGGATGCCATGAGACTGGGGTATAAAGGATCTTATATGGGGTGAAGCCTCAGGGAAAGTAGGGACATGATATCTAGTAGTTTTCTCTTTTAACTAATTATTTTTGCTAACTTGGTTCTCAGCTTATTGATTCTATATAAGTGAAAGAACAGAAGTTCTGTGCCTGCCCTCTAAATTTTAGTGCCTTGAGAAAAAGTCCCAGATGCCTCACCCCTGTTATAGCACTAACTAAAAAGCAGTATAAAAGAAAATGTGTAAATCCTCCTTTTCCCCACATCCTATTTGACTTTCCCACTTTTCCCCATTTCCTCACCTGTTTATAAGCATTAGACCATAGATCTAAAGTTAGAGAGAACCTCAGAGGCCATCTAGTCTGAGATCTTTTTTTATAGATAAGGAACTGAAGTCACAGAACTGATCTGTTGCTCCAAAGACAAAGTCTCAATCCAGGTTATCTCACACCAGAACCAGTATCTGTTTATTGTATCACACTGTCTCTACACAGGGATATAGTATCCAAATTATTTGGAATAGCTTAAGAGAAGTCCTTTTTTTAACAAATCCACAAAATTTTCCTTATATTCTACTTCAGAAATATTCCTATAGGGATGATTTCCACTTTTCTGAAGGGAGAGTGTTATAATCGTTAGTCTCCACATACCAACCTACTGGCCAATCAGCCAACCAACCAACTTTAATGGAGCCCCTGCTCTGTTACATGTTGTCAAAAGTGCCAGGGATAGAAAGAAGATAAAAGAGAGTAGGGGCAGTGGGGGAATGTGTACCCAGATCTTGGCTGACAGCTACAAAGTTAATTTATCTTAAAGGGCAAAGAGATACCTAGATATGCTGAAAATGAAAAGAAAAATCCAAATTCAGGCATGGAAAAAGGGGCAGGGAATATTTAACTGAACTGAAATATATTCCAGCCCAATCTAGGAAGTATCTCAGACTTCTTCATATCCCTCATTCCTCATCAATTAATAATCAAGTTGGTTCTTAAATTTATATGGGAAGAAGAGACATTTTAGGCTTTCCTCTTGTCCTTATTCCATCTCCCATCTCTCCTTTCCCCTTTTTTCTTTTTCCTCTATTTCCTTTTTCCCTTTCAACTGTCTCCTCTCATCTTCTCCACTCTCCTTCTTTCCATTCTCTCCTCTCTTCTTTTCCCTTCTTTCTTCTCCCTCTTTCCTCTAACTTTTGTTTCCTCTTCACCTCCTCCTTTCTTCTCTTCTCTCTTCTTTCTTTCTCTCCTCTTCCCTTCTTTCTTCTCCCCTTCTTTCTTCTCCTCCTCTCAGCTCTCCTCCCTTCTCTGCTATCTTCCCTTTCTTCCCTTCTGTCTTCTCTTTTCTCTTCTCCCTTCTTTAATCCCTTTTCCCCCACATTTTGCCATTCAATGGCAAAAAGTCCATGATTTTTCAGTCTATCAAGGCTCTACTGACTTCTTTCCCTAAAAGATTTCCAGTGGCCAAAGAGGGTCCTCCCAGAGACTCCTCATCCTTCGTTCTCATTTAAATCAAGCATCCAGTTCTTGCTTCCTTCTCATTATGTCTCCAAGGCTGGGATGCCCACCTGCAAGAAGCAGCCTTAATGTGCCTCTATTTTATTTTTAATTGTTGGCAACAAAGGGTAACAAGCTACTATGGATAACTAATTGCTTGTGCTGCAATTCACAAACCTTTTCTGGGAGCTGCAGTCATTGCTGCTCTTTTATTTATATCTCCCCTACGAGCAGCAGGGTCCAGGTTACAGACTGAGATACCTGCCTCTGTGAAGGCATAAATGATCTCTCTGCATCCTAAAACATTTCCAAGGTCCTGATGGGATTTGGCAGGAGCAAGCATGATAAGATGAGAAGGGCTTTCTGGAACAGAGTGGCTCTACGAAGGCCTCTGCAGACTAAGTGATTTCAGAGCTCAGAGTGTGAACTTGACAACATATGCATAAAGCTGACTTTTCCCCCCAGTTGCTGCCACTGTACATTTTTCATTTAGTAAATAATGCAAAATATACGTTAAGTAATGTGAATGTTTTGACACAAACTGACAAAAGCCCAGGAATTTGAGGCAGTCGTCTGATGGAAACACTTTGCTTAATTTGCTCCCATCCGCTATGATCTCATCCCAGGCTGTTTCATTCACTGATAACAGATTCAGTCTAATTCATGGGCCAATGAAATGGAGAGAGCTGAAAATGAAGGGCAGAAGGCAGGATTTATTTTTGGTCCCCCTTTGTTAAAATTGATTATTAGCATGCTTTCTTCCTCCCTGCCTCTCTTTCTTCCTCCTTCTCTTCCTCCTCCTTTCTTTTTCTTTCTTCTTTCTTTCTCCTCTTCCTCCTTCTTTCTTCTTCTTTCTTTTTCTTCTTCCTCCTCCTTCTAATGTCCTTGGTATGAATAAGTCTTGGCAAGGTAATTACCTCTAATAAACCAGTTGAAAATCCATGTATAAGTTGTAGTATTAATTGCTTAGGGTAGGGATCAATAAACCATTTTGGTGATAAAAGGATCAACCATTGGAAGACAACTGTATTATTTTTTTCATCATTGTGTAAAGGTCTAGAGAATCCTACAGCTAGTCAACTTCTCTGGAAGTGAATATTTTACTGGTTTTCCCTGTCCAGTGAGTTTTTCTTGTGAGAGCCCTTGGACTTTTTTTAGACAAAGAAGTCAGTAGAGCCTGATGAACTTAGTGATTTGTCCAAAAACTCTTGGCCAGTATATGTTGAAGACTGGACTCAACCCTAAGTCCTCCTGACTCTAAGGTCAGTCCTCCGTCTATTCTATCCTGCCTTTTCACTTATCCCACCTTTTTTACTTAAAAAAAAATGTTTCCTTCCCTATCTTTCCTACTTACCTTCTATTGGGTCCATAAACTGAACTTTAATATTTTTGAACAATAAATGTTATGAATAATTAATTGAAACACTGTTTCATCAAGCCTCTTTATTGAAACCATGATCCTAAAAATATTATTGATGATTTACCTACCTAAAGTTATAGTCACAGCTAGGCTGCAGAAATTTTAAGAAATTCTATAATTATAAAAATATTTTCTCTGGATTTTCTGCATTTCTACTTCTCAGGCTTAAAACTGGGCTTCTTTTGTTTAAACTCTAGCATCTATAGTTTATCTGAATATATGTGATCCCCCTTTCTCCATCCCTATGTACATCTAGTATATACATAGCATTTTAGAAGTTAAATATGATAGATAGGTACTGGGGACAGGAAGTTCCAATTTTGAGTGTGAAATACATTAGCACTGTAACCATGAGCAGATTACTTTAGCTCTTAGTACCCATAACATATGATATGTTTTCTGGTTTATAAATATTAAATATTTAAAATATTTCTGCCCCTGAATGTTCAATTCAGTTTAAAAAGCATGTGTTAGATGGAAGGATTACCAAAACATATTTCATAATGTCCAGGCCAGCTGGGAGGCACCATAGTGCATAGAGTGCTGGGTATGAACTCAGGAAGACTCATTTCTTAAGTTCAAATCTAATTTTAGACAGTACTATATCACCCTGGGAAAGTCACTTAATTCTGCCTCAAATTGCTCATCTGTAAAATGGACTGAAGGAGGAAAAGGAAAACCACTTTGTCTCTCTCAAGAAAACTTCAAATAGGGTCACAAAGAATTGGACATAACTGAAAATGATTAAGGGTCTGAGGCTCTCAGAGCATCACTCACTGGAAGAAAATCCCAGGACTCCATTTATCAGGGAAATGTAAGGCACAAAAAAGTTGCATTGTCAGGTGGGGATTCCAGTTATTGTGGAGCTTACTGCATAATGGGAGGTATGACAATTGGGATGTCCAGCCAACAGAGACAGAGGGCAAATCAGAGAAAGTGCCTACATGCATTGTGGTTGGAGTTTCCTCACCTGGGAGTTCCCCACACCGATGAAACAACAGGTCTGCTCTTTGAATTTACTTTGAATCTCTAGTCCACTTAACAACATTTGTCTTTGATTAAGATCCTTTGCTTTTGCTCCATCTCCAAGTTGCCAGTGCCTTCACCTTCAAGATTACTGCATACATATCTGCTATATTGATTTTGTCTATATAACATGTATTTTTGTATCCTGTCTTCCCCTTTAAGCTCCTCCATAGCAGGGAATCTTTTTGCTTTTTCTTTCTATCCTCATTTATTAGTATAGTGTACCTAGTACATAGAATATATTAACTGAAGGTCTATTGATTGAGTGACTTATAAAGAATGCATTAGAAAAAGAAAACCAGAAAAAAAAATTGTTCCAGAGAAGCTGATTAGTTGCAAGATTTTGTACTTTAATGGTAAATCATTATATAATATGAAAAACAATATTGTGGCTGCCCTCCAATTTGATTTTTCTTAAAGACTCTGACAGTGGGCAGGTCACTTAACTTTTTCTGGTTCCTATTCATTCGTCATGTATGAAATGAGGAGGAACAACTAGATGGGCTCTAAGATCTTTTCCAGCCCTAAATTGTGACCTGTGAATTAAATAAGATTACTGGGGAGAAAGGAAGAGAACCAAAACAGTTGTGTCAGCAGAGCTCAGAGAAGAAGAGGTCAGGAAATAAAATTGCTGTAGAAAATTCAGGACACAGGACATCAGCACAGCTGTTTGTCCACTCATTGCTTTCTCTACTTATTGATATCTCCTTTTTCAGTGGATCTTCAAGGTAACTCCTTCCCAGTTCCCCCCCCATTCCAACTTTGGAGTTTGGATTGGTACCTGAACTAGATGATCTCTCAACTTTATATAAGGAAGGAAAAAAAAACTCTGACTGCATATATAAGGTCTCCATCTTAAGCATAAAGTTATTACATAAAAGAAAACTCATGTTTTGATAATCAATTTTGAGAAATGTTCTATTTTTTGTTGTAAATTAGAGCATGAGATCATAGGATTATAGTTTGAGGACTGATTGGGACCTCAGAGGTTATCAAGTCTAACATCTTCATGACATAGATAAGGAAACTGAGACCTAGAAAGCATATTGTAGTTACCAATCTCTATCTTCCTCACCTCATTATTGTATAAAATGCCTCATCACGTAGAATGACATTTGATCTCTAACTTTGACTGCAGAGATATTTTCTGAAGGATAATTTCACATTTTTTCCCGTTCAGGTTATGGATTGTGTGGGGAGAGTGGTTTCTCCGTTAGATTTAAAGAGTTTGTTAAACTGGAAAAAATAGAAATAAGTTAATCTTAGAAGATTTCTACCTGTCAGGGAATTGGGGTGTCTTGAAATTCTTATTAGTGTGCTTTCCTGCCAGCAGCACTTTAAACTCGCTGAATGCTATTTACTGCTGTATATCATCTGAGCAGACAGTTTATGATAACAGATTAATTCCAAAAAGTAATGCTAATATATTTAGTCATGGCTGAGAAAGAGATATCTTAATATCACTTATAGAAGTCCATTTCTTGTTTATTGTGAATAGATGTGATTGGATCAGGGAGAAGCTGAGACTTCACAATGCTTCAGGATAGTATAAGAAAGCCACTTTCCACATTTGGAAAGATTTTTCTTCCATTTGGATCAGAGAGCTAGATGGGTGAGTAGTCAGAGTACAGAACTTCTATGTTAGAATGGAAGAAGGACATAGGCTGATAGCTCGAAAGCTGGTGGCAATGGTAATATGCACCTATTGCATTTTATGGATGAGAAAACAGTTCTGAAGAGATTAAATGACTCTTACCCAAGATCACACAAGCAGAAACTGGCAGAGTTAGGATGCAAACTTAAGTCCTCCAATTCTAAATTTAACTGACTGTCCACTGGTCCATAACATGGTCCTCCAGCTAGGGGTCAAAAGTGGAAGAGACCATGTAACTCAGCAATGCTGGAGCTGGATCCAGATCCAGATGAGCTGCCCCCTGGTCTACTCTTCTTTCTGTCACACTAGACTGCTTTTTTAACTATTCACTTTAAGGCAGATAATATTTATTAAATGTCCAATAAGTACAAGGTGAGAATTTGTGTGAGCTGGAGAGAAATCCTCTTGGAGACATGGGCTTTGCCTTCCTGGACATGTCTTCATCTCTTAGGATTCCAGGTGAGTCTCTAAATTTAGAAAAGTTGCTGATCTCCTTTGGTGGAGAGAATGTCTACTCCAGGAGTTCCTACTCTGATAAAACCATTCCTCCAAAAGAGACACTGTCGCATCCTTACCCTCCCCCATGCTCATGTTACCTATCACCTATTAAACAGGCTTGGGCTGAGCTATGTAAGATGGCGTGATTCTAAAAAAGCAAACAAAAACAAAAACCTGTTTAGGGATAGAGAGAAAAAATGCAAATGAGATATAAAAGAATTGATAAAGAAGAAGATGGAGGGGGGTTATGAGTATGAGGTGATAAGATGATGAGATGAGTATGAGATGGAGGAATGGGTTAAAGAAGAAACTATATATGTATGTCTGTACACATATAGAGAGAGAGGATCTCAAAATTAAAAAAATAAAAAAGACAATCAAAAGAAAAAAGTAGAGAAACTCTACTATTTATTAGCAATATTACTCAATATTGTTTTAGACAATTTAAAATAACTGAACAGAAACTATATGAACATAAACATAAAACACTTTTTAATCAAATAAGGTCAGATCTAAATAGAATGACATGGGTAGGTAATCCAACATAATTTTTAAGTGACAATTTTGTCTAATTAATCTATTCAATGCTATTTATCACAATTAAATTATTAAAAACATGATTGTAGTGAGTTAAAATAATAGCAAAAACCATTTGGAAGAACAGAAGTTCATAATGTAAAAGAAGAAGAACCAGCAGTATTAGACCTTATAAGATGAGGGCATTGTTGAAGTATAAAATGGATGTTTGATCATTTTAAATTGAAACTTTCTTGTATAAGTAAAACCAATGTAGCCAAGAATAAAAGGAATAAAGAAAATTAGGGAAAAAACTTTGATAGACAATCTTTCAGATAGGATGTGATTGCATTGGAATATTTCTATGGTGTAGGAAATGATGTCGGTTAATTTTGAAAAGATTTGGATCTATAAAAGAGATGCTATTTACCTTCAGAAAAGGAGATCACAAGTAGAAATATGCAAAGTATAATCATATATATGCATGTGAGTAAATATGTGTGTGTTTAAATATGTGTGTATATTTATAAATAGGTATAGATGTATGTATATATCTATATCTACTTATCATCTCTCTCTGTCTCTCTCTTCTCTATCTATATCCATGTTTAATTGTAACCCTCTTTAGAGCCAGGGGATGGGGAGGGGAGGAGAAAAAGATAAAGTAAAAAGTACATAGAAAAATAACAAAAGAAAATTCTTAAGGAAGCAAAGAAAAGCTGAGTAGCTTGGAAGACAATCTGTAGTTTTTATCATACAGGTTTTCTTGAGATGGAAATTTATTGTTTTATATAGAATCCTCTCTTGTGTGCTGTTATATACATCCATGTTTTTTTTCTCATTTTGATTTTAAGTTTCAGATGAATAAAAAAAATTACAAGAGAAGAAGAAAAATAAGAAGGAAAAAAAAGGAAGGAAGGAAAGGAGAAAAGGAGGAAGGGAGGAAGCAAGGAGCCTACCTAAAGCTAATTCTAATGAAAAATCTCAGTCTTTTAGAACTGTTGATGAAAACTCCACTCTCCTCTTTGTAGAGAAGTAGAGTAATATGGTTGTGCCATGGAACTGTCTCATTTAAATGTTTTTGGTGGTAGGTTTTGCTTAAATATCGTAAAGGAGACTTCTTATTGGTGGGCTTGTTAAAAGGAGAATTACTATCATAAGAAAAATGAAATACAATTTGAGAAATAGAGTGGATATTTAACAAATCTCCAAGGTTATCTTTTTCAAATGTCAGGTATTTCTACTGAATATTAGCAGGTATTATGGCATGGGTATTTATTTTTAAATTCTTTAAGGGATGGGTTCTTAACCTGGGGTCCTTGGACACCAAAGGGGTAGTGACTAAATTTCAAGGGGTCTGTGAACTTGAATAGGAAGAAGAAAATGATGTGGTTTTTTTTAAATTTTCATGAACCTTTGGTTTCCTTTGCAATCCTATGTATTTTTATTTAATGCACTTAAAAAGCCATTTTTTTCCAAGAAGAGGTCCATAGGTTTCACCTCCTGTTCTAATGAATATGTAGAGTAGAAAGCCACATTTCTAGTTACAGACACATATGCATTAGATATCAGTCACTGGCAGGAGCAGAAAGAGGAGAGGGCAAGGTTATCAATCTGCCATCTTTCTGCTTTACTAGCTTAATGACCAGATTTGTGTTCTTGCCAAAGAAAGTGATTCAGATGTTAGTCTTTGAAAGGTTGAGCCATGAGATTCTCCCAGGCACAATCTTCGGTACGGGAGCCTAGTTTGCTTAGATTACTCTAAATGATAGCTGTCACCCTCTAGAATTGTCAGAATTCTAGAAAGTCTTCCCATTTCACAAGCCATCAAACACTATTAGATGTTAGTTTGTGCTTTTATTTTTATTACTGTTAATGTTATTAGACATGAGTTTCTTTCCTTCCCTTCTAGCATCCAAATTCTCCTGTTTCAAGGCACTTAATCCCCAGTGTCAGCTTTGATGTGTTTTCAATGCTGCTTTTGCCCAGAAAGAAGCTCAGTCAACTTCTGTACAGATGTGGGCACCAGGGGGCCACCAGGTGGAACTGATATTTTCCTCTTGAAAGAGGATTGAGTTTTCTCAAGAACTCACACAAATAGATGATTGAAAGTCCTGGCCTTGACATAGAAAGGAGACTTTTGCTTGAGAAGGCTTAAAGGGCAGGAGAATGTCAATTTGTCTCCTATAGAGACTTCATTTGAAATAAGTTCATATTTTGGAACTTGTCAAAGTAGGCCAGTGACAATCTATTCATGGATATTAATGCTAAATCATTACGTACAAAAATACCAGATGATATTAATCGGACTCTAAAGTGATGGGAGATGTCTAAGTTGGGGGGAGACTAGTAAGTAAAGGATGAGGTCTTAAAGGAAGGAAGTACATTTGGAGAATGTGGATTTTTTGTGGGGTCTTGTAGTAATGAAGATATGAGCAGGGAGAGGAAGTAAAGGAGAACATAGATGAGAAAAAGGAGATAATCAAAAGAGGGAAGAGTTACATTATGACAAGATGGTAGAGACAAGTTTGACTAGAAGGGAAGTTTTATGTTGGGTAAAGTTAAGTTGGTCAGGTGAAAACAGATTGTGGGGGAATTTATACCCAAACATAAGAGTGGAAGGTTGAAAGCCATCACAACATTGGAAAAGACCTTTGAGGATATCTAACTCAAACTATATCTGAACAGAAATTTATTCCATTCTACCAGATAGAACATAAGCTCAAGGAGGGTGAGGAATATTTCCATTTTTGTCTTTGTATTCCAAGTATCCAGTAGCACTGCCTAGCATAGAGGAAATGTTTAATGTGTTTACTGACTTGAGTGATTAGATTGATTGCCAATAAGTGGGAACTGAACACAATATATTCCAGAACTCATATTTTACGCCAAATTGACTCTTTTGTTGGCCTTCTATGCTACCTTTCATAAAGTTATAACAAGGAACAGAAACAACTAATGTTTATATAACAATTGAATGTCTTCAAACAACTATACGTATACAATCTCATTTGAACCTCACTACCCTGGAATATCCAATTCATTTGAATACCGTGGTATCACCTCCCTGATGTCATGATTGTCTTTAAGAACTAAGGACAAACTATGAAGACCCTGTGATATAGGTTGCACCATGTCCTTCTGGATGTTCCTTGAACAAGACATTCTAACTAGATTATTCATCTCTGTGCTTTTTTTTCTATCTGTCCCCCATGACTGGAATTCTGTCTCTCATTTCCAACCACTGGTTTTTCTGGCATCTACCATTAAAATCCTATCTATCTTCTTACAGGAAGCCTTTCTTAATTCTAGGGCATTCTCTCTCTCTCTCTCTCTCTCTCTCTCTCTCTCTCTCTCTTTTTCTCTCTCTCTCTTTCACTTTTTATCTGTATTTGGCTTGATTATACATACTTATCTGTTTAGATTAATTTTTATAACCCCATCTCTCACTTTGTGAGCTCTTTGAGGATAGGTATTGTCTTTTTTGTATTCCAGTACATATATATATATATATATATATATATATATATATATATATATATATATATATATATGTAGTGTATATAGTAGGTACTTAATAAATGCTCATTGATTGACTGATTTAAGTGATTTGCTCCAGGTTTCACAGGAAGTTACCACCTAGCACAGGATTTGATTTCAGGGCTTCCTGAATTTCACATCCAGTATTGTTGCTATTGCTTCCTGTATGACTTCAAGTTGCCTACTTCACTATCTGTGTGATTTAACCACTCTCAGCCTGTTTCTCTATCTGTAAAATGGGAACAATAATAACACTTCTACAAACTTGCTGTGACTGTCAAATGAGATAATATACATAAAAAGTACACTCTGCAAAACTTGAAGAGCTCTCCACATTTTAGCTCTTATTATTGTACTGATCTCAAGTTCCATACTTCATTTGCTCCCTCAAGAATCCAGACATTCATGGAGTGCAACACAGCTATCTCTGAAACATTTGCTCAGACACATTGAATGATTTCATATCACCCTCAAAAATCTAGTTTCCACTTGTAAAATTCTATTAAATCTATTTATCATCCCACAAATACAGAAAATCATATGTCTCATTCATTGTCTTCCCCTTCTCATTTGTCCACTTTCTTGTCAGTGATCAATCATGACCATTTCTGTAGATTCATGAACAAAAATGATGGTTGTTAACCAAGAGGATCCCATATTCCATGATTCTTCAACTCAGTACTTTCTAAATCTGTCTCCTATATTTATGAACTTCTTAGTAGATTTCTCTTTAGTGGGATAAAATAATTGTTTAACAGTTCCTTTGGAGCTTTCAGGGTCTTCTGTGTAAATGTACATTTAAGACATTTAAAAAGAACACGTGATATTGACTTGACTATCTACATTGGCCCATTGGGATTTCCAGCTGTCTTTTCTTTCTTTCCTTTGCCTTCTGTGATCTTTCTCAGATGTAAGCTTCTCCATAAACATAAATCACATTATTAAGGATGTAGGTCTTAAGCAAAGTCTTGTAGTAATTAGGATATGAATAGGGAGAGCAAGAAAAAGAGAATATAGATGAGACGAAAGAGATAATCAAACTATAATAACCACAGTGGAGTGGCCAGAGCTTTGTCCCTGACACTGAATTTACAAAGTATTAACATTGGTTGTAGTCATTTAGCAGATTACAACAAGAGAGATGAAGAAGAATTATTTCTTAAAATAAAAAGTTATCAGCTTGTGCTTCCTTCTACTCTTTGGTTACATCTCACCAAGGTGAACCCTTTCCATCTCCTCTGCTCTAATCCCATCTTGCTACAGGTGCACTGTATAATACCTGACTTTGCTCTGTGTGTGTGTGTGTGTGTGTGTGTGTGTGTGAATGCTTTGGTTATGACAAGCTAAATGGTATATGACAGGAAGCGTGTTTTTTTTTAATCTCATCCCTACTTATGGAAACAGTGCCATATCAAGACCTATGAAGTATAAGGATAATCAAAACTCTACTTTGAAGAAAGCAATCCAATCAATCAACAAGCATTTATTAAGCACTTATATGCCATGCATGCTAACTGCTGGGAGTACAACAAGAAAAAGCTCCTGCTCTCAAGGAACTTATTTTCTTCTGGGGATGACAACATTTGCATAAATTAAGTATAAAGATATTCCCAAAGGCTCACGTTGTTTTAATCTATTAAAACTTTACTATAATTTTGAGGACCCCCTGAATGAAAGATACACATAGAGTAAATGAATAAGATGACCTTAGAAGAGAAGACACTAAAAAATGAGCCAACTTAGTTTATTTAGCATCAATCATTTTTTTTGTTCTTATAATCTGAAAATTTGACAGCCAAAACCTTCCATTTGTATTGTCCACACCATTAGGATATATACTTTCTTGTGGACTCTTACTTTTCTTTTTGAATCTCTGGGGCTTTATATATGATAAGTACTTAATAAATGTTTTATTTATTCACTCAAAAAAACAAATGGACTTGAAGAGAAGCTAAAAATACATAGGCTTCTTCCTTTCCATTTGAATTTGCCTTGTTGTATATTAGTGATGTCAGAATGTTAATTCAAGTTGACATAGTAGGATTAAAGCTGATGGCATGGAAACATCTATAATTCTATTGATTTAATACAGATTATGTGTATTTGCTTATGTTTAGACATCTACATGCTATATACAAATATTTGTTATATACCTAAGTAGACATCAATACTTATGTATAACTACATACAGATACACATAGGTATATATATATATGCATATATACATATACACACACACATATAATTTATAGTTTTCAGGAAGCTAAGTCTTCCTATTTCCCAGCCTGGCATTCTATCCACTGTGCCACCTAGCTGTCTTATCCATATAAAATCATATCCAAAATCCATACATGGTAATTAAATACAAGGCAGGGAATTGATCTGCTAGAGACATAATGAAAAAAAAATTAAAGCAACTCCAACCCTCAAGGAGTTTATATTCTTATGTCAATGACAACATGTACATAAGTTAAATATAAAGTTTCCAAAGTCTTACCTTGATAAAGGTACATACATACTCATCTATGTACATACATATAGAATTACCCCGAAGAATCTATATATTCTTTGCCTTTACTCAGATGTTCATTTTTGGCTGCTGGTAGATAGTGCTAGTGACATTTTGATCATTACTGATGCTGCAGAGTATTTTGATAAGTGCTTTTGTCTCTTCTGAATCATACATTAGGCCTTATGATATGTCAGTCTCTGGCTTTGTCAAATATTCTCGCATTACATAGAATGGACAACCAGTCATAATGGCTCATCTCTCGATCAAAGGCATCATATGATTTGTAAGTCCTGTGTCTCTAGAGGCAGAGAAGCAAAGAAGCAAAGAATCTTAGATTTGAGAGAAGGGATCCTCAGTGGATATCTAATTTGCTAATTTCTTTGCTGAAAAAAATTATATACCTGAACAGTGTTTATCCAGTTTTTGTTTGAATCCTTCTAATGAAGGCTAAATGGCACAGTTGGTAAAAAGCTCTGGGTCTGGAATCAGGAAGGTTTGTCTTTGTGAGTTCAAATCTAGCTTCAGACACTTATTAGTCATGTGACTTTGGACATGTTTACCCTGTTTACCCCCCCCTTTCCTCATCTATAAAATGATCTGGAGAAGGAAATGGCAAACAACTCCATCTTTGCCCAGAAAATTCCAAATGGAGTCACAAAGAGTAGGGCACAACTGAAATGACTCACAACAACAAAAATAAAGGGAAACCGTTATCTCTTGATAATGTTTTTGGATAACTTTCATTGTTTGGGAATTTTTCCTTATATCAAATCTGCATTTGTCCCTGTGTAACTTCTACCCCTTTCTTTGAATTCTTACCTTGGAGTTCACACAGAACAACTTATTCTTTTTTTCATATAACAGCCCTTAAATATTTGAAGATATTAATTTTGTCAACAAAGAGCTTTGAAAGCTGTGAAGATTATTCTGATCAAAGCAATGACCAGCCATAATTCAAGAGGACCAATGATAAAATATACTACCTACTTCGTGACTGGGAGGTGATGAACTCAGAGTGCAAAATAAGGCATATGGATTCTTCAAAATGTAATTTGTTTTGCTTCACTGCAAATGAATTGCAATGATTTTTAATTTTTTTGAATGATCTGGGAGAAAAAAAATGAAATTTTGATAGTTGTGATAATCCCCTCTAAGTCCACATTTTCCAGGCTAAATCACTCCAGGTTCTCTCTTGGAATGATCTTATGTTCCTCTTTCCCCATTTGAGTAATCCTCTCCTTCATGTTCTCTACTTTATCTTTCTGCAATTTTGCATTTAGAATTATCCTCCAAATGGCTTCCCCATCTAGGTAATCCTCCCCTTCATGTTCTCTACTTTATCTTTCTGCAATTTTGTGTTTAGAATTAAACACTATCCTCCAAATGGGTTTTGAGTATGCCAGGGTTTTGACATGAGAGTGGAATCCTTCCTCCCCTGATCCAGGAGAAGAAGCTTCTCTTACCTTAGCCTAAAATTGCTCTGGCTATTTTGACTGCCATATCATACCATTGACATTTAGGCTATTTGCTGCCCTTGACTGTCACTGTGCCTTCAGATCAGAGGCAAGACCCAGGAAGAACTAATAATTTTGTTACACAATCCCTGATCTGATATATCCTGCCTGGTAAGAGTCTTCTGTCGCCCACAATATCCAAGCTTGTTCCAGCCATTATTAGTTTTACTCCAAGGTCATCTCATCCTCATCTGTTCTTCTGCCTCCCTTGTAAGTACATCCTGCCACCCTTCCCCTAAAGCTTCCCAGCTCTGGAACCATAATCAATCAATATGACCACTGCTACCGAAAAGAATATAATAAATCTATTCCTGTCTTCCTTTATTCACCATCCCTCTGTATTTCCAGATTTAAGCATCCATCCTTAGACATCATTTCCCTACTTGAATTGTTTCATTTATTAGATTATAAGCAACTTGGGGAAGATTCTGGGAAGATGGTGGAGTAGGTTGGTAAATTTTAACCTCTCCTCATTTCCCCCACAAAAAGAACATAGACTGATGAAAAATCAAGAGGATTTGGGGCAGAACATGATCCTACTGATACAACCCAAGAAGATTTGAAGTATCTCTGTGAAGAACAGACACTCTGGACCAGCTCAGAGGAAACATCATATGAGGAGCCCTTGGGCTAGCTAGGTGTGGCTAGAGCCTCATAGGGATCCACAGAGATTTTCACCATTTATTTGTAGAGTTGGGGTCCGAATCCAGGAAGACTGGGAGAGCCCTGGGTGATTGGAAATGTCAGGCCCAGCTGTGTTGCTGATATGGAGCCTTGGGTAAAAGGAATCCAGCATACTGGAAGGGCAGAGGCAGTGGGACAAGGATGCTACTGGCTGTGGGCACTTCCAGGAGGGTGGAGCTTTGTTTTATTGTTCCTAGTTAAAGGTGAGAACTGAAGTAAAGCCAGAGATACCATGTTCCTCTCCCCCACAATTAGAGATACTTACACTAGTACTTCTTATAAAAAATCTGAACCTACAAAGAAGAACCCCACTATAGAAACTTACTGTGGAAACAAGGAAGACCAGGGGGTTCATCTTCAGAGGAGGACACTTTAGTAAAAAAAATCTTTTACAAAGCTAAAGAATAATGTTAAATGGCTCCCTGATCAGAGAAAATTTATAGAAGAACTCAAAAAAGAATTTGGAAATCAAATGAGAGACATTGAGGAAAAACTAAAAAAAAAATCCAATAAAAACAAGATAATTATAGTGAAAAGTTAATCAATAGAAAAGGAGGTACAGAGTTTCAAAGATGAAAATAACTCTGAAAATTAGGATTGGGCAAGGGGAAGCCAGTAAAGCTATGAGAGACTAAGAAATAACAACACATTATAAAGAATGAAAAAAATAAAACAGAATGTGGGACATCTTATAAGAAAATAATAGATCTGGAGAACAGATCAAGAAGAGAAAACATAATCATTGGTCTGCCTGAAATTTTTGATCAAAAAAGGACCTTCAAATGCAAGAAATAATCCAAAACAATTGTTCTGGAGTAATAGAACATGAGAGGAAAGTAGAAATAAAAAAAAAAAAAGATCACCACCTCAACAAGATCTTCAACAATTGAATTCAAATCCAGCCTTAGATACCTACCTAACCATGTGATATGCAGGAAAGTCACTTAACTTGTCTTTGACTCAGTTTCCTCATCTGTAAAATGGAATTAATAATAGTATCTACCCCCCAGAATGTTGTGGGATTCAAATGGGATAATATTTGAAAAGCATTTAGCACAGGACTTGGCACAGAGTAAAATGTCTAATAAATTATTGTTTTCTTCCTTAAGATTTAAAAACTGATTTATAAGCCTTTAATATTTGTGTAAACATTAACTATTCTTCTTATCTTTATCTTCACTGTCTCTTCTAGTGACATCCACATGTGAGTCTTCTCTGAAATATAACAGAATCTTAATTTAGTCCTTTGTATATAAAGACTGGTCATTCAGAATCAACAGTTGAATTTTCCCTTCAGAACTCAGTAATTTGGTTATCCATTTCTCCTTCCCTACTATTCTTGCTTTTGTCATAAAATACCCAGGCAATATCCTGGAAACCTTCCTCAGAGTTTTTGGGTATCCTATTAATATAGTCTAGCTTGGAGTGGAAAGGATCCTTGATTAAGAGTCAAGGGCCTGGGTTAGAATCACAGCTTTGTCACTTCATACATGTGTGACCTTAGACAAATCATTTTACATATTGGGGACTAATTTTCTTTATCTGTAAAATGAGGGATTTGAATTACAGATCTTTTTTTTTCTCTGTTAAACCTATTAAAGCACATAGGAGGCTGAGAGGTAGTAAGTAGAATGAAAGGGAGAAGGATTTTAAGGATTTTTGCTGTATCTCCTTTCATCTACTAGCAGTACAAAGAAACCATGCTTTTCATCTCAAAACCACAGTCTGGAAGGTGTTATTTATTTTATTTGTTTCTTTATTTCTTTTCTTTTTCTTTCTTTTTTTGCAAAGACTGTTGTGTATTTGGCACAGTCTTATGTGCATTCAGTTATTCCCAAGACATTAATTATCTTTTTATGAAAACAAAATGGAACAATAGGTTCTCAAAGTAAAACCCCAGGGCTAAATTCCTCCCTGCAGAATTCACCCTTTCTTGACTTCTGTTTGTAGCTGCCATTCTTAAATCTGGGGTATAAATGTTATGTCAGGTTCCAAAAATGACGACTTCAATTTCAGGAGACAGGTTAGTTCCCGAGCTTGCCATGAAATGTAGTTTAACTGTTTTCTGATTGACATGCTGTTCTATTACCCTCCCCCCAAAATAGGCAGGTTGCAAATATTGAACAGTTTCCATGTGTAAAAATGAGACTTGAAAAGTGATGAAAGTCAAGTTGTTAGGTATGCATTGGATGGCTTTGAAAATGATTACCTAAATTAGATGAAATTAAGGGTTGAAGAATACTTATGCAATTTAAGTAGAATATATATTTACATGTCACTGATTCATACAGATCAAATTTTAGGCTAGCAGACAGGGAAAGAGATTGAGAGCTGATGGGGAACTTTGTAGTTTACCCCCCTCCCCTTTATTTAATAGATAGGGAAACTGAGGCCTAAGAAGATAAAGCTATATTCCCAACAACACATAGGTGGCAAATGAAAAACCTAGAGATGAACCTAATTCCCAAGTTCAAGTCTAACAGGGATTTTTGGTCAATTGAACCATGATGCCCCTCAACTGTTGTGTTGAGACAGAAGGGGTAATTCCTTTCTATAAATCAGGTTTGAAGATCAATTTTTTCTAATCCTAATAGTCTACAAACTCACCAGTGACCTCTCCCCACACCATTATGATTTCCATTCTTTTCCTACAGTCCCATCAATGATGTTCACATCCCTAGCTGTGATCCAGATAGATATTACTATGTCCAGTCGGAACATGTCTGAGATTGAGACCTTTTAAGATGACCAGTTTTGAGTTGTAAGAGGCCTCCAAAGCCATATAATCCAGCCTATGTATTTTACAGATAAACTGAGGCTCAAGGCTTCTTGCTGACTTGCCCAGAATTATACAGGGAGTAAGTGACAAAGGCTGGATTTGCATCCAGGTTCTCTGATTCCAGAGCTAGGACTCTTTTCTGTAATCCCCTGTATTCCTTAGTCTTACATCCTATTTACCTGATAAGACCATTCACATTTAAGCTCACTGGGGTGGTGGCCATGGGAATGAAGGAAGCAGGATATTTGTGAAAGCTGTTGTAGAATTAAAACTGGGGGAACTCTTGAGATGAATGTTATTATTGTTTGGCCTTGCAAGGGCCTGCATTTGCTCTGCCTCTCCCTGGATTTTATGTATTTCTGCTTAAGCACTCTTATCTAAAGGGCTGCTTTTCCTATAGGTCCTCTCAGAACATAGTGAGTTTTTCCTCCTGGTAATTGTCTCTGTACTTCACAGAAAATGTCCTTTCTCTGTCCTTTTCAGTAAATAAAATGTCAGCATAGGAATGAGGTATTACCTTACCTGTGAAATGAGATGGTTGGCTAGATGACCTATAAAGTCCCATGATGCTTCGACACCAAATCACATTTATACAGGCATTTAAATCTGGCAAAGTAGCTTTCATTTTTCTCATTTGGATTTTCTCATTTGATCCTTCCAACAGACCAATGCTATAAACACCATTATTAGCTCCCTTTGGAAGATGACCCAACTGAGGTTCAGAAAGGCAAGAGTGACTTGCCCATTCCCACAAGTAATAAGCATCTGAGGTAGGATTTGAATTCAGATTTTTCTTGAGATTAAATCTAGCAGTCATTTCTCACTGTGGGTAAGACAGCTGCTATCTGATTCCAGATCTATCAATCAGCCAACCGACATTTATTTAGGGCTTTCTGTTTCTTCATTATTCCTTCTCTGTCCTGTGAGGAATCATCACAGTAACAGAGAAATGTGTTTCTGGCTCTCAGGATTTAGAAAGGAAAAAAAAAACAAAATAAAAGACACTCATTTTAACATTCCATTTCTCTTGTTTGCTGTCAGGTGTGATTTTTAATGAGCCAGGTTATGGTGATATCTGAGGAGGAGAAAAGATAAAATAAATAACCAGGCTATGTAGCATGTGGGTAATCTTTGCCAGTCATAATGCTGTATCAGCCTCATTGCTTTGAGATGGAGTGCCATTGCAGAGAAGGATTGCCTCCAAATGGTCTGTTTGTCACATCGACTTTATGCCCTTTTGTCCCAGCATTCTCCTATTCTCTGCAAGGTAATCAAGAAGCTGGGGAGGCTGAGGCCCAGCTAATATTTTTATACAAAACAACCCCCAAAACATAACATCCCCAAAGCAGTGGGTCTCATCAGATAAGCTATGGACAAGTGAGGAGTAAGAAGAACAGTTCTAGGAAATGTTCCGTGGAATTATAGCTTTCCACAATTCAAAGGGAACTATATAGCTCCCTTCTGCAAAGTCCCCTGTGACTGGCCTTTGTAAGAAACCTCCAGTGAGGAAGAAGTGACCCATTCCACTTATGGATAACCATAATATATGGAAAATTCTTCCCGAATAAACCCGAATCTGTATTCCCCCCTCCCCTGCACTCTTGGACCAAGCCAAGCAAAGTTTCTCAACTTTGGGTAAATTTGACTTGTATTTGATTCTAGAATCCTTTATAGAATTTGGGGAAAAGGTCCTTACTTTAAAGCTGTTGATGGATTTTTCATTCAGTCTTAGAATGAAAGAAAGGTTTCTCAGGCCCAAAAATGTGAAGAGTGGTTGTTGTTCAGTCATTTCAGTTGCGTTCATTTGGGGTCTTCCTGGTAAAGATACTGGACTGATTTGCCATTGCCTTCTCCAAATAATTTTACAGATGAGAAAACTGAGGCAAACAGCATTAAGTGATTTTCCCAGGGTCACATAACTAATAAGCATCTGAGATTTCATTACAACTCAGCTTTTCTGACTCTAGACCTAGAACTCTATCCACCGTACCATCTAGAATAGTGGTGTCAAACTCAGCAACTATATATAAGGATCCTTATGGGCTATATAGTAACTTAAAAGACCACCTAGGAATATTATCTCTGTCATATTTTTTTTTATTTTGTCAGATATTTCCCAATTATATTTTAGTCTGGTTTGGTCCATATTCCAGAGGCTTGCTGACCACTTTTGGCCTCTGGTGTAGAGTGGAAAGCCACACATATCCATTTTCTGTGTGTAGCTTATGTTTTATTGGTTTTCTTTTTTAACATGTTTTCGTAGCACTTGTTAAACCACTTTCTTCACAACCAAACTGGCTTGCGCAGTCACCATTCTTAAGTGGTAGAACTGGGTCGGAAATTAAAGTTTGAGTGCATCTATATCACCAAGTGTGTATGTGCAGATATGCATGTGCCCCCCTCTCTGTATATTTTATATTAGCAATTAAAATGAAAATAGAAGTGATGAAACATTGCCAGAGAGACTCCATTTTATCTTTTGTATAAGTAAGTCCTCACTTATTCCAGCCAGCTGGAATACAGACTTATTGAAGTGAATTCTATTGAAATCATTTTCATTCATTTATTTTCCCTGTTATGATGACAGATATAGAAGCATCATGAGATTGAATTCTGATTTGGGGTTCAGAAAGAACTGGATTCCAATCCTGGCCCTGGGACCGAGCTGGGACTTCACCTTTCTTTGCCTTTGGCACGTCAGTGGGATTTCTCTAGTATGGTTTTTTTGAGGGGTTGACATCTGTCTTGGTGGCAGTTGTTCCAGTGCTGAAAAAAATCATACCTCCTTTGCATATTCATGTATTCAAATTGGGACAGATCCTCCCTGACCCATCCATCCATAATTATTCTCCTCACTTCCACTTGAGACCAATAGTAAACATTCACGAGACAGTTGGTTGGGGATAAGATGCTGTCTATTGCTATGAAAAAGGGTAATATTTCATTCATTCATTCTTTCATTCATTAACATTTCATATGAAGGAGAAAGGGAAAAGCATTTATTAAGTGCCTACTATGTGCTAAGCACTGTATTAAGCGAGTTACAATTATTATCTCATCTGATCCTCCCAACAACCCTGTAAGATAGATGGTGATATCCTCATTTTATAGTACAAGAATCTGAGGCTGAAAGGGGATTAAATGACTTATTCAGGATCATGTAGCTGGCTCCAGAGACTAGATTTGAACTTGAGGTCTTCCTACTCCTGGCCCAAAGCTCTATGCACTGAATTTGGTGTGGTCAATTGCTCAGGTGAGAAGAGCCCTGGCTCTGAATTCAGAGGTCCCTGTCAGGATAGGTATCATCTTGTTCAAGTCTCTTAAATTCTCTGTGTCCTTGAGTTAAAAGTCCATGAATTAGATGATCTCTGAGTTACTTTCTAGTTCTAGATCTACTAGTCACTCTACTCTCAAGAAATTTACAATCACTGTGAATTGATGAAATCTAAGTAAATGTGTAGTTTAAATTTTCTGGCTATGTCAGACCATATCTGATATTCCTTCAATAAATTATTTAACATTTAGATTTATTTAAAATCCTTTTTCAATCTAAAATTAGATTATTTAAATTATTTACTAAGATACCTACTGTGTACTGGGCGGTATGCTGAGGATACAAAGAAAAAAATGAAACAATTCTTACACTCAAAGAGTTCATATTCTCCTGAGAGGAAAATAATGTATCCATATTTAGGAGAATACAAAATATATGTGAGTTAGGTATAGAGTTAATTGTCAAGAGTGTTGAGTCCTTAAAGAAACTAGAGTGAAATAAAACAAGCCTCCCAGGCAAGCTGTGGAGGTGGGAAATATTATGTTACAGAAAAGAAATGTTAAAGAGACCAATTCGACTAAAACAATTCAAAGAGATTTGTTAAGAGACTGTGTAATAAAATGAAAAGAGCATCGGGTTTGGAGGATGTGAGTTCAAATCCATTCATTGCCATTGATGAGATGTTTGACTGTGGGCATATAATCTTTGAACCTCATGGTCCTCAGTTTCCTTAAATGTAAAATGAGGTTTGAATTTAGCCTCAGAAAATTCTTCCAGCTCCTAATTTGTGATTTCATGATCATGTGAAATATTCACCGTGCCATTTATTCCAAAACCTTTGTAATTTCGGGGTAAGTCAGCTCGCTTTGGAGGGCCTTGACTTTGTCATCTACAGAAGGAGAAGCTTGGACTTGATGGTCTCTGAAGTCCCTCACAGCTTGGGTGTGAGAGATGATAATGAGGAAGGCAGTCTCCATTGCCCAGGAGGAAGGTCAAAGAGAGAAAACTCAATGGTGGGATGGCAGACAAACAGCCAAGCTGTCACTTTGTCCCAGACAAAGTGTATGATCTTTTCCACACACATACAACTTTCTTTTTTGCTGGGTTCAGATTTTGTTTTTGAGTGGCTTCTACTTCAATGCCTCCAGGGCTTGGCGACTGGCCGAGAATAAGGTCATACCAGGAAGCAGCGGTAGCCCTCTTGCCAAGGTGTCTGAAATGTTCATCATCTGTTAAAGCTTCTTTAATGAAAAGAAACCCCCAAACCCCTTTCTGCTAATGTGCGGCTGTCTCTTGTCAGTGGGAAAGGAGCTACCTGTCAGGCAGCCGATTTCCATGCATTCAGCTTCCGCTCATTAAATCATGCTCTGCGGGTTCCTTCAGTGTGTCAAACTGCTTAATTGAGAACGTGTGGTGCTGTTCTGATGGGACAGCGGCAGGGTACCAGGGGCTCTAGGAGGTTGAGAGGGTATAAATGGGGGCATTACTCCAAGGCTGGCTCCATGTTATATTTTTCATGTCAGACATGTTCCTTGTTTCTGTTTGAATTTAAACACCATTGGGTTAATCTTATTTTAATAGAAGTGTTAACTCTGTCTTACAGAGGGGAGGAAAGGTAAAAAAGGGAAGGATCCATTTCTTGTTGGGGAATCTGTTGGAATTTAGAAAAAGAATTGGTATCGAGATTTTAGATCTAAAACAAATGGGGAAACAGTTGTGACATTCTAAACTATTGTGCTGGACTTCAATTTAGGAAGGACTTGGATTCAGATCCTGATTCTATTTCAACCCAATCCAATCCAATCCATTCCAACAAGCACTGATGCCTAGTGTATACCAATCCATTTCAACAAGCATTGATGTCTAGTGTATACAAGGGATTGTGCTAGATGTGAGGATTACAAAGACAAAGGTTCCAACAAAAGCCCTCATCCTCAAGGGGCTTACATAATACAATGGGGAAATATAGCATAGAACCTAAACACAAAGCCCACTCTTACTTAAAATCAATCCACTTGCTTGTCATGGCATTACCTCCCTGATGTCATATCCCAAAATGAAGGACAAAAACATCATCACTGGAGATGGACAAGAACACCAACCCTTAAAAAAATCTGGAATCATTTCCCAAGAGGAGAATGTGAGCTGATTCTGGAAGAAAGCTAGAGGTTCTACGAGTAGAAGTGAGGAAGGAGGGCATTTCTCTGCAAAGATCCAGAGGGTGGAGATGGGATAATGAATTTGGGGACTCATCAGCAAGCCAGTGGGGCTGGAATGACAGTTAATCATCTATTCCTCTGACTCTTTACCTCATCTAATCCTCCTTGTCTCCCTACTTTGTCAGTATGGCTTGGAAGTTGAATGCACAGGCTGTTGTGACAATCAGGGAGAGGTCTTTAGGGACCTCTCATAACAGGGACTCAATTTAGATCCCTCAAGACCTCTCATAACAGGAAGTCTGTATGTTTGTGGGAAAGATCTTGTGCAAGAATTCTAGAGCTGTTTATGTGCGTGATGACATATGGTAAAACAGGGTAAGCTTTTTCAGAAAAGAATACATATATTGTGGAAATGGAGGAAACTGTAATAATCTGTCATATTTATCTGTTGGGTCAGTCAGTCAACAAACATTTATTGAGTATCTACTATGTACCAGACACTGCACTATGTGCTGGAGATACAAAAAAGAGAAATCCCCTTAAAGAGCTTATAATCTAATATATAAGCAAATAGATATGTACAGAGTATATGCAAGATAAGCAGGAAATAATTAAAAGAGAGAGGACATTAGAATTAAAAGGAATCAGAAAAGGTGAACCTGAGCAATCACTAAATGCCTGTGAGCCTCAGGACTAATAATTTAAAAGTGGATTATGATCCATACTATTAAAGGAAGGGCCTAAGTTCACAAAATATCAGAGGCTTGAAGTATTAAAATCTTGGGTTTTGCCATCACTATGGATCTTCATCCATAAAATGGACACAATATAAATAATGGCCTGAATTTCTAAGTTCATAGCATTTTTAAAAGAATGTATATAAAGAGATTTGCACACCTTCGTGAGAAGGAAAGAACACTGTCTCTGTAGTCAGAGGGTCTGGATTCAAATCTTGGCTTTTTCTTAATTCTCTTAATTTCATTTCTAAAATGGAAGGAATTGTGTTACATGGCCTCTGTGAGTCTGTTATTGTGATCAAGTCAATTAATTTGGTACTATGTCCCAAGAGTTATAAAAATATGCATATCCTTTGTTACAGCAATACTCCTATTAGTCTGTATACCAAACAGATGAAAGAAAAGAGAAAAGAGCCTATTTGCACCAAAAAATACTTATAGCAGCTTTTTCTATGGTGGCTAAAAATTGGAAATCAAAGGGAAGCCCATCAATTAGGGACTAGATAAACAAGCTGTGCTATATGATTTTGATGGAATATTACTGTTTTGTAAGAAATGACAGGCAGGATGTTTTCAGAAAAATCTGGAAAGACTTACTTAAAGTGAAGCAGAATAAAATGATCAGAACCAGAAGAATGTTGTGCACAGTAACAGCAATATTATACAATGATGAACTGTGAATGACTTAGCTATTTTCAGCAATATAGTGATCAAAGACAATCCCAAAGGATGACCCCAAATCATTAGTAATGAAGAATACTAGATGCCTCCAGAGAAACAACTGGTATTGTTTGAATACAGACTGAAGCATGATATTTTTCACTTTCATTTTTTTCTTTTATTTGAGTCTTCTTTGACAAGATAACTAATATGGAAATATTATACATATTTGAACATGTATAACCTATATTTGATTGCTTACCATCTTGGGGATCGAGGAGGAGTAGGAGGGAAGGATAGAATTTGAAACTCAAAACTTTAAATAAAAATGTTTCAAAATTTTCTTTAACATGTAATTCGGGAAAAGTTATATGTATGCACGCCATGTGTGTATATACACAGGCCATCTGGGTCCAACTCCTTGATTTTACACATGATCACACTGAGGTCCAGGAAGCCTTATTGTTGATGTTCTAGTTTTGGATCCATTTCTTCAAAAAGTTTTTTTTTTCATTTTGTAACAAATTTAGATTTAACTTATCTTTCTCCAATGTTCTCTTCTGATGCTACTTTATTGTGGATCCTTAAGTTTTAAAGAATAAGTCCTGTAGAACACAAAATCACAGCTAGAATGAAATCCTCTCAAACTGAATAAATTTCAAGTATGAACCTGGTGATGGCCTAAGGGGGTGTATCATTCACAGGCTGGCCTAACTAATCCCCCTGTTTCATTACCAAATTTCTGCAGGGTGATAAGTATATTGGCCATAGAAACTCTGAAGGTCTGTCTAATGATTTATAGAGGGGTCATGATCTGTACTGGTAAAGGAAATGTCTATCTTCACAAAATTTCAGAGGCCTGGAGTATTAAATCTTGGGTTTTACCATTGCTTGATCAGATATGGTTTTACAGGGACTGTTCTAACCTGAGGGTGGATATTCTGTGGAAAGAGCTCTTCTATATAATTAAGTTATTGAGTGGCCCACTTTCTCAAGACAATGCGGCTGAGTCATTAGCATGAGGCATCTCCTTCCTAGAGAGTCATAAAGATCAGAATACATACAGTGATTGATGGGAGCCAATGCAGATTGTGCCAATAATAACATGTTCAGAGCCATTTAGAGAGAATTAACCCAAGAGTTTATTTTGAAAGGGCTTGTCATCACCTGTGCTATGTTGGTTTCATCCATCTTGCTAAATTATTCTTTTTAAAACTACTTTCTCCCCCTTTCCTTTTTTCTCCTCCCCAACTTGGCTATTGTGACAGTATCTGAAAGAGGTCGTGTGGTAGAGTGCATAAAAGTCTGGACTTGGAATCAATTGGATGGACCTGGATTTCAAACTCATCCCTGGACACCATTCAACTAAGTAACCTTAGGGAACACCAACCTCTCTGGTGCTCATTTTCCTTATTTGTAAAAATAAGAATAATATCCAGTACCTAATTTCCCTGGATAGTTATAAGGTGGAGTGAAACGTTCTCTATATAGTTATTTGCAGATGGTAAAACAGTATATAAATTTCACTTATCATCATCATCATCATCATCATTATTGTTATCACTACTATTATCCACTCTACTCTCATACAAAATGGAATATAATCTAAAAGTAAAATCAAAAGACAATAAAGGTCCCTAAAAAGAAGTGAATTTGAAAGCATTTGTACTTTTAAAAGAGGGCAAAGTCAAAATTATTCTATTTCAATATAATCAGTATTGTCCTTTACAATATTAATTGGATAATGACTTATTGAAAGTAATGAGGGTTTGCAGAGTCAGAAGAGGTAATAAGTGTATATATTAATATAAGTAATATATCAATACATATTAATAATAATATATATAATAATAATTAAAGAATTAAAGTATATATATATATATATATATATTAATACTCCAGTGGCTCCATGAAATCATCAGTGCAGACTTTTTTGTCACTTATAACCCTAAGAGCAAATAACTGAAAGAGAATGGAGATTGCTATAGAGTAAGTGATTATATCTCTCTGGCCAAAGATAATTTCCTAAGTTATATACAATTGGAATACAATTTCCATCAGTGGGGTGAGTTTCCATGCCTAAAATTCCCCACAGAGAAATCACAGAGTTTTCACAAAGACATATATGCTAGTGAGTGTCTAAATTCAACACTTAAGTTGGTGATCCAGTTAACAACTACATTTGGGTCAAAATCACCAGGGGAATTCTTTGAAGACTGTTCCATTGCCCTTTCCCTTAGGGACACCGACAGCATACTGTGATGGCCAGTCATCCTGGAGATGAAATCTGTATGAAACAGATTTTGAACTCCACCCAGAAGGATTTAGTGACTGAAGTAGCCAAAAGATCTTATTATTAGGCAGTTTCATCTATAAGTGAGTCCTGCGGTATGAATGTCAAAGCCAGAGCTATAATGAGGCTCTGGCATTTGGGGAAATAGGACCATTTCCAATGACAAGTTCTGTATATTTAGAGGCTGCTCAAATATGAAGCATTTTTGATAGTTTTGCTTTGGGGTTTTCTTTTAATAAAGAGAAGCCCCAGAGCTTCCTGTCTCAAAGACTCACTGGGGAGAAGGTGCCCTTTGCCACCTTCCCCAGAATCAGCCATGCTTGTAGCCATCTGCAGTTATAAGTTGTTCAAGCAGAGAAACAAGAGTCTTTTTCAGGATCTCTGCTGCCTTGCTTAGCCTAGGAGCAAGTTATGAAAGAAGCTTTTTTGCCTTAACTACTTTCCGGGGTTATACTTTCAGATAATCTATGATGAATCAAAATGGAGCTGGTGAGTGGTGAGCCATCCAAGGGTGGCAATTAAGTTGCATGTGTTTGGTGGGGTGCCAGCCTTTGGGGAGCTGGGCCTCAGTGCTGAGCCACTGTTTGTCATGAATTAGTCTTTAAATAAAAGCAAGTTTTAAAAATGGATCATGCTAATTTGGGTTTTGCTAACCCACTCGGAAGAAGGCATGGCCTGTTCGTTGCCAGCTGTCCGAGCTGGCACTCAGCGCGAAACTGGTTTCCTATCAAAATCTCATTGCCTCTTTTGGAAACAAAGATGATTTTTGAGGGACTGGTTGGCGTCATCGAACAAGGTGAAGTTTGCGTGACATTAAGAGTAAACGTAATGAGTTTGGGGGGCTGATGGACTCGTGTTCTCCCCACACCTTCACCAAAGGTTTTCTCTGGCTTTCTTTCCTTGCTCTTCATTTGACTGCCTATTCACTGATTTGTGGGATAAAAGACTCCCTCATCCAATTGCTTATACACTGTACCTTTTATACTCTTCCAAGTCATACTTAAGGGATTATCACTGCAGCTTTCAACTTCCCCTAGAAAGGGCTGAATGAATGTGAATGGAACGGAAGCATCTTCCCTGAGAAAATGTCCCCTGCCCCCCAAATGTTCACAAAACCACCAATGATTATGTAAGAATGCCATAGTGTTTGGGGGTATCTGCTGACAAGCAACGTGCTAATTAACAATTGCTGTACATAGAGACATTCGTTATCGTGAGTCAGATTACACCCGCCATTGACTGTAATACAATGCTTGACACAGTCATGACCCTCACTTGGTCGTCCCTGTTCATTTGCTGATTGTGAGTAATAAAAATGCTCAGAATTCTGAAGCTTGAAAATCAATGCTTTTACCAAATTAGTGCTAATTGAAGAGTTTACTTTATTATTCTTTCTCCATGGATAATCTGATTATTACAAAGAACAAATATAACCAAGCATAAGAACCAGCTATGCCTTTTTCAAAATTCTAATGAATATTTACACACTGGTCCTAGAGACAATGGGAAGAGATGAAACAACCCTTGTCCTCAAGGGGCTTATGGGCTATGTGTTGGAAACAACATATATGTATATGTAGTGTATGTGTATAAACAAATATACAGTATTTACCCATCAATCGCTCAATAAGCATTGATTAAATCAGTGTGCTAGGTCCTGGAAATATAAAGACAAAAATGAAACATTCTTGTGGTTGGGGGGAAAACATGGATCAAGTCAAAATATTGACACAGTAAATTCTCGACTCCCATGGGATAGGTACCCACCCCATGAATTCTCTCCCTCTGTGTCTATACTAAGTGTTTAAACCATTCTCCCCAGAGGCCAAGTCTATGCATAGAGGGAGAAGGTTCAGTGGTATAGGGGACAATTTTGGACCATTGTCCCTGCTATAGCTCTCAGTAAATATCTCCTTGTAAAAGCTAATTTAAACTCATTCATCCAAATTAGAAGCAGCACACTGAATGGGGCGCTCATAAATGATGTTAGGAACCTTACAGCTTTGAGTTTATCCAATAATATGGATAAACCCTGTGGGGAGAAGTATTCAACTTCTTACTGGGAACCTGATTCTCTAGTGTTACTGGGCTTTGGGAAAGTGATCCAAGAGGAGGTAATAAAAGTCATTTCAGGAAGCACTAGATTTCTTTCTTAAAGAAGCACAGGAAAAGCACTAAAAATGGAGAGATTAGCAAAGGCTTCTTGTCAATCAGCTGGTCAATAAGCAGTTGTAAAGCATCTGCTTTGTGCCTGGCATTGTGCTTAGTGGGGATACAAAAAAAGGTAAAAAAATGTCAGAGATAACGTAGAAATAACTGATCAACAGAGGAAAGGCACTAGAATTGAGAAATTTCAAGAGAGACTTCTTATAGAAGGTAAGATTTTAGTTGAGACTTGAAAGAAGATGAACTATGAAGTCAGAGGGCATTCCAGGCATTAGGAAACAAGCAAGGAAAATGCCGACTTGGGAGAAAAATGTCTTGTTTAAAGAGACCAGTGTCCCTTGATTGAAGACTGTAAGGTGTAAGAAGACTAAAACACTGGAAAAGGTGGGAGTTGTGAAGGGTTTTGAACACCAAACACAAGATTTTATATTTGAGCTTAAAAATGATAGAGAAATTAAAAATAAGAAAACTATTGAATTAATAAATAAAACTAAGAGTTTGTTTTATGAAAAAACCAACAAAATAGATAAGCCTTTAGTTAATTTGATTAGAAAAAGGAAAGAGGAAAATCAAACTGTTAGTCTCAAAAATGATAAGGGAGAACTTTCCTCCAATGAAGAGTAAATTAGAGTAATAATTAGGAGTTTCTTTGCCCAACTTTATGCCAATAAATTTGGTAATGTAAATGAAATGGAGGAATATCTACAAAAATATAGATTGCCAAAGTTAACAGAAGAGGAAATAAATTATTTAAATAGCCCTATTTTGGAAAAAGAAATAGAACAAGCTATTAGTCAACTCCCTAAGAAAAAATCTCCAGGGCCAGATGGATTTACATGTGAATTTTACCAAACATTCATAGAACAATTAATCCCAATACTATATAAACTATTTGAAAAAATAGAAAGAAGGTGTACTACCAAATTCCTTCTATGACACAGATATGGTGCTGATAGCTAAACCAGGTAGGGTGAAAACAGAGAAAGAAAACTATAGACCCATTTCCCTAATGAATATTGATGCGAAAATTTTAAATAAGATTCTAGCAACGAGATTACAGAAAGTCATCTCCAGGATAATACACCATGACCAAGTAGGATTTATACCAGGAATGCAGGGCTGGTTCAATATTAGGAAAACTATTAGCATAATCAATTATATTAATAACCAAATTAATAAAAACCATATGATTATCTCCATAGATGCAGAAAAAGCCTTTGATAAAATCCAACACCCATTCCTATTAAAAACACTGGAGAGTATAGGAATAAATGGGCTTTTCTTTAAAATGATTAGTAGTATCTACTTAAAACCTTCAGCAAGCATCATATGTAATGGAATCAAACTAGAACCATTCCCAATAAGATCAGGAGTGAAACAAGGCTGTCCACTGTCACCATTATTATTTAATATTGTCTTAGAAATGTTAGCTTTGGCAGTAAGAGAAGAAAAAGAGATTAAAGGAATTAGAGTAGGTAATGAGGAAACCAAATTATCACTCTTTGCAGATGACATGATGATCTACATAGAGAACCCTAAAGACTCAACTAAAAAACTACTAGAAACAATTCACAACTTTAGCAAAGTGGCAGGATTCAAAATTAATCCCCATAAATCATCAGCATTTTTTATATATCACCAATAAAGTTCAGCAGGAAAAGATACAAAAAGAAATTCCATTCAAAATAACTGTTGATAGTATAAAATATTTGGGAATTTATCTGCCAAGGGAAAGTCAGGAACTATATGAACTAAACTACAAAACACCCTCCACACAAATAAAATCAGACCTAGTCAATTGGAAAAACTTAAAATGCTCATGGGTAGGTCGAGCGAATATAATAAAAATGACAATACTACCTAAACTAATTTACTTACTTTAGTGCCATACCAATCAAACTCCCAAGAAATTATCTTACAGATCTAGAAAATATAGTAGCAAAATTCATTTGGAAGAACAAAAGTTGAAGAGTTTCAAGAGAATTAATGAAAAAAAAAAAGGCTGATGATGGTAGACTTCCTGTACCAGATCTAAAACTATATTACAAAGCAGCAGTCATCAAAACCATTTGGTACTGGCTAAGAAATAGAGTAGTCGATCAGTGGGATAGGATAAAATCACAAGACAAACTAGGCAATAACTATAGGAATTTAGTCTTTGATAAACCCAAAGACCCCAGATTCTGGGATAAGTACTCACTATTTGACAAAAACTGCTGGGAAAATTGGAAACTAGTGTGGAAGAAATTAGGGCTTGACCTACATCTAACACCACATACCAAGATAAGATTTAAATGGGTTCATGATCTGGATATAAAGAGTGATACTATAAGTAAATTAGAGGAACGTAATATAGTTTAGCTCTCAGACCTATGGAGATGGAATAAATTTATGTCCAAAGAAGAGCTGGATCTCTTAATTGAAAACCAGATAGATAACTTTGACTATATTAAGTTAAAAAGTTTTTGTACAAACAAAACCAATGCACTCAAGATTAGGAGGGAAGCAATAAATTGGGAAATCATCTTTACATTTAAGGGTTCTGATAAAGGTCTCATCTCTAAAATATATAGAGAATTGTCTCATATTTATAAAAATTCTTGCCATTCTCCAATCAATAAATGGTCAAAGGATATGAACAGACAATTTTCAGAGGATGAAATTAAAACTATTTGTAGTCATATGAAAAGGTGCTCCAAATCACTATTGATCAGAGAAATGCAAATCAAGACAACCCTGAGGTATCACTACACACCTGTCAGATTGGCTAAAATAACAGGAAAAGTTAATGATGAATGTT
>JAJPUD010001433.1:387782-399354 GCA_023553655.1 Myrmecobius fasciatus | reverse complement strand
GAACTATGCTCAAAAAGTTATCAAACTGTGCATACCCTTTGACTCAGCAGCATTTTTATTGGGCTTATATTCCAAAGAAATCATAAAGGAAGGAAAGGGCCCCACATGTGCAAGAATGTTTGTGGCAGCCCTTTTTGTAGTGGCTAGAAACTGGAAACTGAATGGATGCCCTTCATTTAGAGAATGGCTGAATAAATTATGGTATATGAATATTATGGAATATTATTGTTCTGTAAGAAACGACCAGCAGGACTATTTCAGAGGCCTGGAGAGACTTGCATGAACTGATGCTGAGTGAAATGAGCAGAACCAGGAGATCATTATACACGGTAACAACAGTACTATATGACGATCAATTCTGATGAACATGGCTCTCTTCAACAATGAAATGTTTCAAACCACTTCCAATTGTTCAGTGAAGAAAGCTATATACACCCAGAGAGAGAGATGTGAAATGTGGACCACAACATAACATTCTCATAGCCTTGATTGCTGTTTGCTTACATTGTGTTTCCTTTATCTGATATTTCTTCTGTGTAGATATGATTTTTCTTGCACAACAATGATAAGTTTGGAAATATGTATACATATATTCGATTTGCCAAATATTTTAACATAATTAACATGTAGTGGATATCCTGCCATCTAGGGGAGGGGTGGGGAGTTGGGGGGGGGGGAAATCTGTAACAGAAAGCTATGTAAGGGTTACTTTTGAAAAATTACCCATACATATGTTTTGCAAATAAAATAAAATTTTAAAAAACAAACAAAAAAATGATAGAGAAACACAGGTATTTTGACTAAGAAAAGCAACATGGTTAGATTTATGAGAGGTGCATGTTGAAGGGACCTAGGGATTCCTTATTGTTGCATCCAATTTAATCCCTTTATTATGGTATAGTGGATAAAGTGCTACCTTTGGGTTTTCAAGAAATTACTAATTACATGGCCATGAATGTCACTTCATCCCTTTGGGGGATCAACCTCCTCATCTATAGAGTGGGCTACAATTACCTGTAGTACTTTGTGACATGGGTTTTTGTGAAGCTCAAATGAGATAATATACATAATATATTTTTGCAAGCCTTAGTGTGCCACATAGAGGCCAATTTCTTCTCCTCCTCTTCTGTTTCTTCCTCCTTCATTATTTTTATCATCATTAATTATTATTATATACAAATAGGAGTAAATTTAGGCCTAGAGAGGTAAAGGGACAAAAGTCAGATACTTGCAGCTAATTAGTAAACTAGGACTAGGACTCTGGCCTCTTGTCCTTACGGCAAAACATTCTGTATACACATAAAAATATATGAAATGCACAATTAAAAATAGCTGCTATTTCTATAGTGTTTACTATGAGCCAAGTACTGTGCTGAGTCTATAATTATCTTCAATAATTAAGTAATTTCCTCAGGTTGGGGGTAGCACTAATATCTGTGAGAGTCCAGGGAAGCCTCATATAGGAATTGATGCTTGAGCTGAACATTGAAAGCAGCTGTAGATTCTTAGAAGCAAAGGTGAGGATAGTGTACATTTCACACTCTCTTTCAGAGTTAAAAGGGTGGCAATGGATTGCCATGGATAAGGAATAGCAGACCAATTTCACTGCTTTTTGTAAATTGTAAACTTGAAGAAGATTATTAATGTGGAGGAAGCCTGGGAAGGTAGCCCAGAGCCAGATTTTGAGGTGCTTTAAATTTCCAGACAAGCAATTTGTACAATATCCTAGAGACAATGGTCACTGGATTTTTTTTTTAATCAGGAAAGTGATATGGTAAGAACTGTGTTAATCCCTGGAAAATAACGCGCCCCATCCCCAAATTTAAAGACCAAGATTCTATAGATAGTTGGTAGCAGTCCCAGGCCAGACAGGTTGATAATCTGGTAATGCACACTGCTTCTGAAAAGCCCATCTAGAGAATACTAACACGTGGAACAGACAGAGAGAGCATTTCCATTGATTTGTATTTGCTTTGACAATACAGGAAAGATGGAAGTCTTTCCTTCCAAGGCTGTATGAGTGCAGCAGATTTCTGGGACTTTGGAGTTGTCCTAGTTACTAATGCAGTGTGCTTTAAGTTTCTCAAAGTGAGGTGGTTTATTTTTTAACCTGTTTATTTCATGCTGATGACTCTATCCTTTTGAATGCAGTGTATTAAATTTACTAATAAGCTGACATACTGTTCTTAGGAAAAGCAGTCTTGAAAGCTTTCTTGACAGGACAGGAGTTTGTTTTTACAAACGCTATAACAGAATTGACTATGAAGAACATTTCAAATTGCCAGGCACTCTAAATAGTTTTCTGGGGAATTTCATTTTTTTTCCTTCCCAAGGCAACATATTTTGTGTGGCTATTTTGCAAGTTCTTTAAATGCTCATTTAATATTTTGTGTCTCGGCAGGACAATGTGTTTCTTTTAAGAATAAGAGCTGATAACGAGCCCTGGGAGCTTTTAATTTATGATGTCTCTGACAGCATTGTGGTGAATCTGATAGGAGACAGTGTGTGATTATGTCTCTGAGCTGGAATAAAGCAGCTGGTATTTGTTATGAAAATATTCAGAGGCCCCCCTCCTGTTAATAGCCCATGGCTCCATCTAGCATCTGGCAAACAAATACATTGTCATCTTTACAGGGGAAGTCAGCAAGAATTGGCACGAGCCTTCCAACAACCATTCTAGATCTTCCCTTCTCTCGACTGGAAGATCCTTGTACCATTCTTCCCTTGACTTTCTTTGTTTAGAACAATTCCTATAAGATTATTCCCATTAGTGACTTTCTTCCAAATGTTGTCCTTTCATGGTGGGAATGTAAGCCCTCTGAGGTCAGGAACTTTTTCATTTTTAGTTTTGTATTCTAGCACCCAGAACAGAGGCTGGCACAGAGTAGTTACCTGTTGAATAGAATCAAATTGAGTCTTACTTTACTATTTGTCTGCTGCTAATCAATTGACTGATTAAGTATTGTGTTGCTGCAATTGTTCAAAAATAATCGCTATTGATTAATGCATCTATTTCAACAGCTCTGGTGCCTTATTTTATTTTAACCCAGAGCTTTCATTTCAGAAACATGTATTTTTAAAAATGAACCTCTTTTTCTTGTTGAAAAAATATTTCAGGCAGTGTCACAGGTGCTGACATTTTGAGAATCACTGTTTAATATATAGAATGTGTCTGTGTCATGATTGTGTCAACTCCCAAGTCTATACAAAAATGAAATAACTTACATGTTATTAGAAATCATATCAACAACTCCCATTTATTTTGTGCTTGAACTTTTGCAAAGTACTATATACATCTTAGATTGATATTAAAATAATAACATTTATATTAAAACTCCAATGCTTTGGAGACCCTATGATGTTATTGCTTATCAGAAAACCAGGATGGTATGTTCAAATCATGTCTTTGAACACAACATGGAGGCGGTATCTATGGACAATTGACCTCACCTCTCAGTGCCACAGGCAGCTCTCTAAAACCATCAGTTATGAGGGAATTGTTGATTTTTAAAAGTATAGAAATTTCCCAAGCCAGTAGTCACAATTCCCCACACCTTCATCCACCCCCTCTTCCAAAAACAAAAAGATGAAGAAGAAAAAAGGAAAGAATTTTTCTTAGTAAATTGTGTGTGTGAAATGTCTAGGGAACTACACCATCAAGAAAAAATTTGCCAAGCCAGTAGTCACAAGGCCCCACATCCTCATCCACCCCCTCTTTCAAAAAAATAAAAAGATGAAGAACAAAAAAGGAAAGAATTTTTCTTAGTAAACTATGTGTGGGAAATATCTAGGGAACTACACCATCAAGAAAAATTTTCCTCCATATTCAATTAATATTTATATTTCATCTTTCCTTCTTTCTATAAGAAAATGCTGGTTTGGGAGTAAGAGAAGCTTTAATTTGAATAGCAGTTTTTACCAATTATTACTTGTATGACCTTGGACAAATCACTTAACCCCTCTCAGTTTCCATTTTCTCTTCTGTAAAATGAGGGGATTGGACTAGATGATGTCAAGATCAATGAACCTCTCATGCATGCTGACTACTAGATCGGGGTGTTGACCAAGGAAATGGAAACAAGAGACAGGAGAGAGATTGAAGAAATCAATTGGAATTATTGCTGTGTCAAGTGGAGGGGAGGGAGGAGCCCTCACTAGTCATGCTTTCACACATGGAGAGGGCTTGGGAGGGACTGGTGGAGAGCAATCCATGCTGAAGCAAACACATTTTTAAAAACACTCAGAGATTTGTTTTTAAGATATTGGAAAGAAGGGAAGATTTCAAAAGGATGGAAACAGCATGGAAATTTTTATGAAAAATAAAGATGATGAAGGAGAGAGCAACAATGTCTAAATAGTGTGGCTTCTTTTTCATCTTTATATAACCTTTATGAAGAAAGTCTCTACATATATTGTGAATATTCTTGCTAAAAACATGAGGAGAGAACAAACTGGCTTTTGCGGGCAGTTTTTCTACAATGGACTATTTCTTTGTAATTTCACAATTGGGAAGTAGAGATAGAGAACATGAAATTCTATTGCATTTATGATTGACTTAAAAAAATAAAAACAAAACCTTTCTAAGTAAAATAATGCAGCCATGATAGGTTCCTCAAAAAAGGCATTTTCCCCATCCACACTTATATTTATACATGTACTACCTTCAGAATAATATGTGACTCCCAAGATAGACAATGGGAACAACTTTATTGAAGGACTCACTGAATATTGACATCAAGAGAAATATTTAACAAAAAGATATAAACAGACTAACCCTGTCTGCCGATATCAGGCCAGCAGATGTCTGGCATAAATTCCCTGGCTTACATACTGTTCTGTAAATACAAAAGTCCATCTCCCACCTCTTTGCCTTTGCATAAGTGGTTTCCTTTTCTGGACTACGTTCTTTCATTTTAGAAACTCTAGCTTGCTTTAAAAACCATAGCCAGGTGCCACTTCTTCTATGGTCCTTTCTTCAATCTGCCTGTTTTAATTAGATTTATATTATCATATCATATCATGCCATTTTATATTATTATTAGACTAAATTACATATCATTAGTAATTGCTCCCTTGTCATTAATTTTTATTGTTATGTACGTATTTATGACTATGTTGGATTCCTCTTATTCAGTAAAATCTAAATTTTCTATTCATTATTGTCTTTCAAATCCCAATACCTAACACAAAATTATGCATGCAGTAGACATGTAGTAATTTCCTCTAGCTTGCAAAAATCTCCAAATATTTTCATTTGTAGATAAGATTATATTAATTCTATTGAGCCTGGAAGATTATTATTCAGAACTGATTAAGAATAGCCATGGCAATGGAGAGAACAAACAACAATGGCAACAATCCAGGAAAGGTGAGTTCACTGGTTTCTATTTGGAGTCATCCTATGGTATAAAGACCCAATCTTATCTGAACCTTCAATGGAACTCCATCCGAATTCAGTTGTCTATCACTTCCTTTTTTCCAACTCCTATCCTATTTTTGAACCTTACTTCCACTCCAGATAACACTTCTCATCTTTTGCCTTTCTGTTCCACCATTCAGCTAAGGTGAGTATGGAGGATGAAGTGTGATGAAGAGGCTTCAGGGCATGTCATTTAAGGATTGGCTACAAGAACCAGGATGTTTAGCCTATCAACCAATAAGCAAGTAGGCTTTTTAAGTGCTTATTAATAGTTATTGGAGTTACAAAGACAAAAGTAAAATGATCTGTGCTTTCGAGGTTTCCATTCTAGCCAAACAGACAACATGTAGCTATATAATTATATATGAAAGAATTATGAGATCATTTTGAATAAATATACTAGCATCTCTAGAAGGTAGCCTTGAAGGAAACTAGAGAAAGAAGGAAAGACTCAGAAATGGGAATGGGGAAGAATTACAGTTATCTTCAGGCTCTGGAGCACTGTCATGCAAAGGAAGGATTAGGTCTGTTCTCTTTGGCTCCAGAGACCATAATAAATAATGAGAAGTTGCAGGAAGGGATTTAGTTTTTATTGATAGATAGAATGTGAAAGTCAATGGAATCATAGTCCATCAAGGTATAATAGAAGGAGACTGAAATAAGCAAATAAAATTCTCAGATCCTTCTGAGACTAGGTTTCCTTGACAAATGAGTCACATTACCTTAGAACCAAATTCTTGAATTTTTAATCAGGTTGAAGTTTGTGGTTTTAATTTGCAGTAGAAATTGTTTATGTCCAATGAAAGAGTTAAAAGGGAGAAATGTACCTAAAAAATAGAAGTGTTCCTTTGGTTGGCTCTTTGTAGGGACTTTTAAAGACAGAAACTTCATCATCAAGGGACTGAGACTAGGGAAGACTAGGTACATATCATAGGGACAGTTCCAGTGTGGAAAAGGAAACTGGTTAGTGAGGTTAAGTAGGAGCAACTATGTTTCAAATAGGATTATCAGAAAAGATAGGTACTGGAGAGAGAGATCAGTATCAAACACTGAAGAGAAAAGAGGGTAGCCAAGAATAAGCAACAGGTAGCAACTATGGGGCAGAAATAGAACATTTCCATGATTTGATGTCTCTGTGGAGAAATACCTGCAGACACTTAGTTCAGACGTGAACATGGAGGCACAGAATTGCCCCAAAGAGTCTACTTGTTCCCCCATGGTCCATTTTTCTCTGGTTCTTTAAGATCACCCCTGTTGGTTTTAATAATCAGTCAACATTAAGCACCTATTACATCCTAAATCCTGAGCTAAGTTATATCATAGATTTAGAGTCAGAAATGTCTATAGGGATCATCAAGACTAACCTCCTAACTTCACAGGTGAAGAAACTCAAGATACATATAAATTTAGTGATTTGTCAGGATAGGAAGAAAATCTTTGAAGAGATATTTGATCTCAGGTCTATTTGAATCCATGCTATCAACTATAACAATTCTGTCTCTTTTGCTGTTGGTCAGGATGAACTGCTGAAATCATTGCATATGGTTATGTCATCTGAGAATTTATTTTTACTGTTTATTTTTAAGTGTGACTTGCTATCTTTGCACTGTACGTATGCCTATATTTAGAGCCGTTAAGTTCCTTTGGATTTGAGAGACTTTCAACAGCCTGGTTATAATCAACATTGTGTGTATGTACATGTGCATGAATATGTGTATAACCTACACTTCCATATACATGAATGTATTTATTCATAATCCCCCACAATTTATAGCACAAATTAATTTTTTTTTAGTTTGGATAGTATTGTCATTTTTATTATATTCGCTCGGCCTAACCATGAGCACTTGATGTTTTTCCAATTGATTAAGTCTGACTTTATTTGTGTGGAAAGTGGTTTGTCATTTAGTTCATATAGTTCCTGATTTTTCCTTGGCAGATAGATTCCCAAATATTTTATACTATCAACATTTATTTTTAATGGAATTTCTTTTTGTATCTCTTGGTGCTGAACCTTGTTGGTAATATACAAAAAATGCTGCTGATTTTGTGGATTTATTTTCTATCCTGCAACTTTGCTAAAGTTGTATAGCACAAACTATTGAAAAGCTTTAAAAAGTGACTGATAGAACATGACACCTTCTCTTTATTATGTTTCTAAATGTTAGGAAGATAGAGAATGTCAGAAATTGTAGACTGGAATTATCTAGGTAGGCATCCTGATAGGAGGCACTTTACCTGGAGAGGGGTAGTAAAGGTGGTAGTATAACCATTATAATTCTCATTTTATACCTGACCTTCTAAGTATTTAAATCAAATACCCATATTCATGAAGTTAATATAAGATCTAAGAATCAAATTGAAGCTTCCTGACTGTGAGGCTTTTGCTTTCATTGTAAGCATTACTGGGTTCCCTGAATTCTGGCCACATAGCAAACGCTCAGGAAATATTCTCTGATGGAGGTACATCAGCTCTGGCTAATAAACTATCTTCAAATCAGAGGATCATAGGTTTAGAATTTTTAAAAAAAAAAGGTCTCAGAAGGCATAAGCTCATAGGGTCATGGATTTAGAGCAGGATGGTTCTTCAAAGGTCATAGGCTAATAGGGTCATATATTTAGAGATAAAAAGCACCTCAGCGGACATTTATTCCAACTCTATCATTTTATAGATGCAGAAAGTTGGGATCTAAGAGATCAAGTGATTTGCCCAATTATCTGATAGCCAGATTGAGAATTTCTTATTTTTGTACAAGGCCTATTAGTTCTGCTTATCCTAGAAAAAGTATAGGAATAGAGTAAAAGTCTTTACCAAATTTCTAATCCTAACTATTCATCCTGAGAATGTATCCCTACAGTCAACTGGACAATTGAGCAAAAGTGCAGAGAATTTAATGTAATTGTACTGCACTTTTCTGTACTGGTTGTGTCCTTCCCTGGAATGCCCATCCCTGCCTCTGCCACCCATCATTTTTGAAAGACCTTTAAGAACCCTACTTTCTGAGTTCATCTGAAGAATAATGAACTTTATTCAAGCCCTGTATTTCATTTCTGTGCATACTTTTATGTTTTGATTAAGTTTCTTGTAATCAGTTTTTAGATTCTCTTTCCTAAACTCTTCTTTTATCCTCTTCCATTTTATGGGTAAGTTTATTCCATTTACATTCATCCTAAAGGAAGCCTTTCTCAGTCTTCCTCCACTCTCCCTACTATATAGATAGATAGATAGATAGACAGATAGATAGATAGATAGATATAGATATAGATATAAATGTATATATAGATATAGATACACAATATATATATAATATGTTGTACAGAATATGTTACATCTCTCACTCACTCTATATATAAATAGATAGATATATTGTAAACACTTACTTGTTTACATATTGTCTAACCCATTGGAATATATTATCCTGGAATGATGGGATTGTTTTAGTCTTTCATTGTATTGTAGCACTTAGTACAGGGTTTGACACATAGTAAGCTTTGAAACAATAGAAAGGATGCTATGGTTGGAGTCAGGAAGACTCATCTTCCAAATCTGACTTCAGTCATATACTAGTGTGACCCTGAGCATTTAATCCTGTTTGCTTCAGTTTTCATTGTAGGATGTATGGTGAACCACTCCATTATCTCTGTTGAGAAAACCCAAATGGAGTATGAAGAGTCAGAGACAATTGAAAACAACTTATTGATGGATTGTGGACTTTGGGAGACAGCAGTGTACAACAGGAAGATTATTGGTTTGGGAATAAAAAGATAAGTTCCAATCCAAGTTTTCCCACTTATTTCCCATATCATCTTGATCAATAAATCTCTTTTGACCTTCATGTTCTCATTTATAAAATCAATAAAATAAGGAGTTTAAACTAGATAACTGGTAAGTCTTTGCCCCTATAATCTTATGAACCCATCACCATTTTTGTTGACTGTAAGCACATCCTTTAAATAGGAGCAAGGATATTCATCATGGACATTATTCTCACCTAATTCAGTAAACCATCTCAGAGTTGTGTAGTAGTCATGGAAAATTAGTGCAGCTAAATGCCAGGCCCAATTTCTCTTTAAAGATGCTATATTTGTTTATAAAGTGTTGTGATAGATTTGATTCTAACGTAGAGTAATATGGACACAAAGGTTAATTTTGACTGTTTTCGTGTCCAGAATGCCAGATCTAGCTTCCTGAGTGGTGAATGGTGAAGCCCATTATCCCATGCTCCACAAGCTTACTCTCAACTTTGGTTTATTAGTGATTATGCATGCATTTCTTTGGACTGCATTGACAATGAATACAAAATATTAATAAACCAACAAGACAAGCAGTTTTTTAAAAATCACATTATGTATACTTAATGCCTAACTGACCTTTTCTGCAGTTACTTAAATCTTTTAAAAATTCATTTAATTTCCAACACTGAGTATTAGCCTATTTATATGTAAATTGTCTTTAATTCATGCATTGATTTAAAAGACTAATCCAAAAGATCTTTTACCACAAGTGACCTTTTTGACTCTGGGCTTCTGGGAAAGCTGTAAAGTGGTTTTTTTTTTTTGTGACCTCCTATCCACCTGTAATTGAACATCTGCCGATTTTAGAATGTATAAACCACTCATGATTTTACCATTTTCCACCAACACCAAATTATTAACAATATAATTGTCTTGGTTTTTACAATGCCATTTAAATGGCTATTTTTATTTTTTCTGTAAGATTTTTTTCTTCCTCAGTTTTTTTCTTCAACAAACTTAAGGATTTCATCAAAGAATATAATTTATATTTCAAGAAACACAGAGATGGGTGCTTAATAGAAACTATTTCCAAAATATGTAGACTTCAAGGATACTTAAATATATATTATGACGTGACCCCCAGATATGAGAATCCCCTGACAGGGAAAACATCAGAAAATCAAATTTAACAAAGAGAAATGTAATCCTCTTGATTTGACACAACTCTCATTTTCTATTTCTTTATTATTTACTGGATATATATATATATATAAAACACATATATATAACATATATATAATATATTACTGGAAATATCACAAAGATTGAAACTGACTACATTTTAACAGAAGATAAAATAAATTGTCATAGATATGAGAGATATTTCTGAGTCAAATGTTTATGCACACACAGGCCATTGATTCATAGGAGCTAAAATCAGATTTTTTAGGAAACAAGAAGGAATATTTGTGACAAGAAAATACATTCTTTACAGTTAAGAGTTTTTAACCTTAGCTTGTTTGAGGAAGTGATTGATTTTTTTAATGAAAAATGGGCAACAGAACTGACATTGATACCAAATCTAATGATTTCATCCTGATATTAAAGCATAAAAAATTTATTGAAACAAGGAGATAAAAATAATCTAAAATCTTTTTTCAATGAGCTTTTTGACTTGCTAAACACAGAGAGATAATTTACAAAAGGAGTGCCAAATTATTATCTGTAAAAATTTTACAAAGATGATAGACAGGGGGCGGAGCCAAGATGGCAGAGTGAAAAGGTGACTTTCTGCCTCTCCTCCGATCTTCTCTCAAATCACCTATAAAATAAGCCTCTGAACTGATCCTCAAGTCAACGAACTCAGAAATATTTGGACACTGCTCTCTGGATAACTTCATATCAGGTTAGTCGGACTCGGATAGAGAGATAAATAGACGACTCCTGTGTAGGCCGGAAGTGAGGGTGGGACTCAGCTCAGCTCATCGTGGCAGAAAATCCAAACTCCAAACCCCAAATTCCAAACACCTGGAGATTATCTGAGGCACTCGGGACACTCTGCCCTGATTGGGGGCAGGTATTCTGGCAGACTTGCCTTGTTTAGGGAGTAATTCGGACTTAGTCCTAGCCCCCACTGGCCCAGCACTTTAAGTCAACTCGCCAAAGTGCCCCAGGGCAAAGCTTTTCAGCCGCCGTTTTTTTTTCCCTACCTTAAAGAGATATCCATGCTGTCTAAAAAAAAAAAAATGAAGAAGCAAAAGAGAGCTCTCACCATAGGCAGCTTTTATAAAAAGAAAGAAGTGATCACCCCAGATCCAGAGGTTCCTTTAGACAAAACTCTAGAGAAAATCAGCAAGGACCATCACTGGTCCCCTTTTCAAAAGGCCTTTCTGGAAGATTGCATAAAGAACCTCAAAA
>JAJPUD010001433.1:347854-382782 GCA_023553655.1 Myrmecobius fasciatus | reverse complement strand
CTAGGGGAGGGGAGGGGACTGGGGGTAAAATTTGTAATGGAAAGCTTTGTAAAGATCAATGTTGGGGAACTACCCATACATATGTTATACAAATAAAAAGCTTTAATAAAAAAAAAAGTTGATGGACAAACAGTATCATCTCAAAAAGCAGAGATACTAATTGGAGTGGAATACCACTCAAAGTTAGTTTGGTAGTGTAGATAAACTGAGATAGTCATTCCAAGGAATAGTTAAGGAAGCAGAAAAGAGCACTTTAAAGAGAAGAAAATGTATGAAAATTGAAAAAAAAATTTACTACAACAAACTGTTCTGTATAATGGACAGTGAAACGGTCACCCTTGGATCATAACACAACAGTCAATGAAATACTTAGGGAACAGAAAGAAAGCTAAGATAAGAAAAACAAAGAATAAAACTACAAAGAGAGAAGATCCATACTATATGTGGTACAATCACAAGGGAACCAATTTACAAGGTATTTAAAGCAGATGTAGGAGGAACCAAGTCATAGAAACATCTCAGATATTAGTAAAATTAAAAAGTGGTAACTGGGAAAAATTAATGACATATTCCTATTTTCTCATCTGTACAAAATATACAAAAATGTACAAATATACAAAAAAATACAATTATATACAAATTTATGGCATGTTCACTGAAGATATTAACAGAGAACAAAAGTTTTTTTTTAAATTATGTTCAGCAATTGACCCCATTTTTACAATTGCACAATTGATTGAAAGATTAAGAGAATATAAGATATCATCATCTTCATTTCTTTATGATGGTATAAAACATTCAACCTAGTAGAATAAAATTCTGCCTTTCAGATTCATTTATACTAGGATGTCTCCTATCTACATAATAAGATTATACAAAATTCATTTGAAGATGCAATAAACACAGATAACTCTGATCAATAATCATCTGATAACATTTTAAAAAGCATATAAGAGGGTGACCTATGCTTCCTCTGCAGGAGGAAATACATAGTGGAATCTAGGTCAAGGAACGGATACTCTGTGGATGATAAAGTCTCTGAGATGTGTCTGTTTGGTCATCAAATTGTGTTGATTGCATTTTTAGGATTCTTTGTACCTTGCAAACATTACTGTTCTGTTTTCATCTATACTTATATAAATTGGCACAGTGTTATTTCACCATAATTTTGGCCAACATAAATGATATTTTAGATTCAATTTACTAGTTATTTTAATTTTTTTAATGTCATCTTATAGATTAACAAAAAACCATGATATTTAAAATTCTCCTTAAATAGTACAAAAATTCATTATGAAATCTTTAAAGTAAATATTTTCAGTAGACAGTCTATATATATATATACATATATAAATGAATGAGTAAATTCATTTCAGTTTAAAAAACATTTCTTAATTGATTACCATGTCCAAAGGAGTGTAGCAGTCATCAGGGATTCAAAGATTTTGAAAAATAAATAAATATTTCTGTCAAAAAATTTACATTATCTTAGAGTAATTTACTTACTGTTCACAATTGAATAAATACAAATGGCATACAAAATAATTTCAAACAGGGATATTGCTAATTCCCAGGAGACAAGGAAAAACCTTAAATGAACTGTTGTTTGAAGACGGAGATGTTAGGAAGTAGAAGCAAGGAGGATTTATATTCCAGACATGGAAGGACGTAGGACAAGGATAGTAGTGAGGGAGTGAGGGGAGAGATACAGGATTAGGAGGAGGTAAAAGAAAAAGAATTTTATACAATTATTTTATCGTATATTTAAAAGAAATCACAATTGTACATAATAGATTTGCAATTTCATCTGTAGTCATTATTATACTATGTTATACAAATGCTTGTTTTACTCCAAAAATTAAAAATAAAATAAATATGAAAAAATAAAGATAAAAACAAATAAGCAAACAAAGGGCATGAGGGTAAGAAATAGAATAGTATGAATGTGAAAAATTAGTGGGCCAGTTTGATTGAACCAGGGGATGTAGAAATAGAGATAATGTCAAATTACACTGCAAGGATAAGTGGTTCACAGATTGTGATGGGCTTTCAATGCCAAGTAGAGGGATTTAAATTTTGATATAATAGCTATGTAAATAGGTTTCTTTTAGGAGGGGGAGAGATAAGATCATTCAGATCTATGTCCTAAGTATATAAATTTAGCAGCTTACTGGAGAATGGAGGGACAGAGAAGAGACAAGACATGTACCTACAATTAGGGGATTGTTGCAATGGTGTAAGGCATAAGATGATGAGGGCTTCAACTTGGATTGATGTGTTTTATAGCTGTTAATTAACATTTATATAGCACTGTAGGGTCTAAAAAATACTTTACAAATATAATCTCACTTTAACCTTACAACAATCTTATTTTATTTTATCCCCATTTTACAAATGAGGAAACTGAGGCAAATTGAGGTCTATGAGCTTGGCTAATTAAGTGTTGGTGAGCATACATCTCCATGGAACTTATCCTCGAGGGACACTTTATTGGAAAAAGCCTTTGTGATGATAGTTTTGTTTTACTGAGTCAAATGTTTTTTGTTGTCATCAACTGTAAACCCAATGGGATCTTGTGTGTGCTGGGCCTTTCAATCTGTTGAGTGGCGTGTTGTTTTTTACTCTATGTCTCACTGTTTGTGACCACATTCAAGTTTTTCTTGGCAGAGACAATGGAGTGGGTTTGCCATTTCCTTCTCTAGCTCATTGTACAGAGGAGGAAAATAAGGCAAACAGGAATAAGTGACTTGCCCAGGGTCACACAGTTAGTGTCTGAGATGAGATTTGAACTCAGGAAGATGAGGCTTCCTGACTCCAGGTTGAGCAGTCTATGAACTATGGTGCCATCTAGCTGCCCTAGTTGAATGGCTGAGATGTATTAAATACTTCTACTAGGCTACTGTAGTCTAATTTTGTATTAATTATGTTTGTGATAGTTTTTTTTTAACATTACTATAATGTAAAAAAAACTTAAGACTTTTTTTCAGTTGAGGATACTCATTAGCCTATGTTGATAGAACAATAATGCTACTGTGCAAAGTAAAATTTGGGGCTTGGCCTGATAACTATGCTTTTATTACTTTTAAGATTATCAGTTTGAACCAGAGTGAATCAGGAAGGTCAATGGAGAAGGCACTCAGATCCAGAGTTCTGTCTATTTCTACACAAAACTGGGGTAGGCAAATAATATCCTGAGAATTGAATTATCTACATGAGATCATTTTAATGCAACTTCTACTAGGGAAATGTGGCTTCTGGTTCCTGCTTTCCTTGGCCAAATGAGCCAAATACAGAACCAAAATTATATATATATATGATACAATCTGGTATTCAAATGAGTTACCAATGCTACAAAATTGGAAAAAGATAAAAAGCAAGACATTGAGTCAGATTATCAAGATTTCTTACAAATTTGATCTAATAGATATCAATCACTATGGTAGGAAGGCCAAAAAAAAATTCCAGAAATTGCCTCATCCTGAAAATGCTTTTACTTCTTACCACTTGGACAGATATAGGGGCCAAAGACCATTCAGATTTAGAAAATAAACATATTACAGATAAAGCTGGAAAATTATGAGCAGTATCAAAAAAGCAGGGTGGTACAGGGGAAAACCATTAAAGCTAGATGGTACACTGGGTAAAGTGCTAGACCTGGAATTAGAAAATCCTGAGTTCAAATTTGAACTCAAAAATTTACTAACCACGTGGCCCTGAACTGCAATTACTCATATGTAAAATGAGCTGGATACTGAAATGGCAAGCCACTCCAATATCCCCAAATAGGATCACGAAGAATCAGACACAACTAAAATAAAAACAAGTCTGTAGAAAACTTGGAAGTCAATTCAACTAATCCAGATTATCCCAATAACGTTTATAGACGAGCCTAAAAGGAAGGTAATAAATAGACAAAAGGGGAGGATAAATTTTCCCTATTTGAGTTTTCTTTTATTATTTGTGATGATTACAGAACTACATTTATATTCCTGGGATCTCAGATTTAAAGGTTAAATACCTACTCAGTCCTAGGCATAGTGCTTAGTGCTCAGGATACAAAAAGAGGCAAAAGATAGTTTCTGAAAGACTTTAATAAGGGAGATAATAAATAAACACTTACGAACAAACAAGTGTTATACAGGATATCTAGGAAATAATTGAGAGTGAAAACACCAGAATAAATATAGAGTTAGGAAAAGCTTCCTGTCAAAGATGGTACATTAGCTGGAACTTAAAAGAAGCCAGGGAGATTAGTAGCTGGAGTGGAAGGGGAAGAACCTGAGAGAGCCAGATAAAATTTCCAGAATGGGTTGTTGGAGGATCTTGTTTGTGGAAAAGCCAGGAACATCACTTTATCCACTGCGCCACCCAGCTTTAATGGCTTTCCCCTGTACCACCCTGCTTTTTTGATACTGCTCATAATCTTCCAGCCTTCTCTGTAATCACTAGATCAGAATACTTGGCAGGTAGTAAGGGGTAGGAAGTTTGGAAAATGTTCCCTTCTAATGTTGCTGATGATTAGAGTTGTCAGAAGGACATCTTTCCTTCTGTCCATCTCACATGGGATTACTAGGGAATTAATTAGCAGCTGCCCAGTCAGCTGTTAAGCAGTCAACTAGCCTTTAATAAGTACTTATTATGTGTCAGGCAGTACACTAAATCCTGGAATATAAATACAAAGAGAAAGGCAACCCCTGCCCTCAAGGAGTTTAGCATTGATGGGAGAAAACAGGACAGATTGGTCAGTGTTGGAGTGTTATTCAGTCCAGTTCTACCTGCCCTCAAGGTGCTTTCTTTTTTTATTTTAAAGGAAGGAGTAGTAATTTTGACATATCCCCAGATAAATAAGCTCAAGACAATAATTTCCTTTCTTCAAAAGAGCTTCTCCCTTGCCTTTGCTAGCTGTCCATCATCTGTATCATACTCCCAACACTCTTATTCCTTCTTCTTTGTGCTTTATCTCTTAGTAACCCCATAAACTCACTTGGATTTTACTACCATCCCTCTGCTCTTCACTCTCATAGTTACAGTATATATCCAATTCTATAGATAACATTTTTATAAGTCTTTAAAGCTAAGCACCTCACAAATTGGACCTCATTTGAGCCTCAGGACAGCCTTGGGAAGTAGATACTCCTATTACACCAATTTCCATATTGGGAAACTGGAACTGTGAAAAATTAAGTAACTTCTCCAGGTTCATATTAGAAGAAATGTCTGAGAAATTCAAACTCTACTTCCTGACTCTACTTCCAGAATTCTACTTACTGTATTACCTAACCAGCACATAATAGATGCTTAATAAATGCTTACTTGACTAATAAAATGAATGATTCTCCATCCTCTAAAGCCCATATTCTTAAACTGTGGTTTGTGACCCCATATGGAGATTCATAACTAAATGTGGGGGTCACAAAATTATGATTTTCAGTAAATATTATCAGTAAATATTTGATTTGTATACCTATTTCATAGACCCTTATAGCTGGAGTCACATAAAAATTTCTCAGGAAAAAGGGATGGCAAGGACAAAAAGTTTAAGAAGCTCTAATCTAATGTGACCAAATACCAACAGTATTCATCCATATGAATCTCTCCCTTTTCGAAACCTTGGTAGAGTTTATGCTCTATCACTTAGTCTAAATGTACTTAGTCTATATGTGATCTCACACTGCTACTATTTATTTGGTTTATGTATTTGACTCAGTTAGCCAAATAGAATGGAATCTTACCATGTGCTTTTGTATCTCCCACAAAAGCCAGCATATTTTATTTCTGTAATAGGCACAAATGAATGCATTGGACAAGACACATTTTCATTAATATTTTAAGTTGGTAGTATTTAATCGTTTTGGTGCTTTTGGTACACTAATGAGGCATTAAACAATGAGCAGGATTGAAAATTCACCTTTAATAATGTACAAACATCCAATTCCTATTTAATGGGAAAGATATTCCAGGTAGTGCCTTTCTGGGAAATTACATAGTAACTACAATTTATCTCTACTGTCCTTCACAGGTGGCATCATAAAGCACTTTAGAGAGAACGTTAATAGTAAAAGTGCATTATGAAGTTGGAGGTAGCAATTTTCCCATAGACAGAAGAGTGAAATTATGTTTGAGAATGAATTAAAGTACCTTTAATTTTTTTTTAAAAAAGTGATTTAAATGGACCAAAAACTTACAAACTAAAAAGAATTAAAAGAATATTGTTATGTCAGAAGAAGAAGCTATATCTGGGGATTTGGTTTCAAGCTAACACTAAAATCAGAAGATGTATAAATACCAAATCAATGATCACTTTCCTTAGCTGATTAGGGCATATGAAGGTAAAGTAATGAACACCATTTTATGTACACACTGATATCTATATTAACATATCCATATTATGAATACTTTATCCTGGCCAACTCATTTACAAAAGTGTTTATCCACCTTAAAAATAGTCAAATAGGGGTATGTGCATGGTCCAATGCCCCTTCCAATAAGCTCTATTGAAACAAAAAACTATCCAGATCACACTCTGTGAGTGATAAGTTGATAGGACCTCCTTTACACAAAGAAAGCACATTAAGGACAAATCCTGTGTGGTAGGGAAGTAAATACTATCATCTCATTTCCAGTTAGAAAGCCAAGTCTCAGGGATGTGCTCAAGGTTCTGACCTTATCAGAGGCACATCTGTAGTTAGATTCCCATTCTATTATTTCTCCTCTACCACATAAGCATGTTGGGTGAAGGAAGAGTAATTTTCTCAACATTATCTTGGAAAACTACATTTGCCTCTATCAGCTGTATTAGATTTGTGAGCATTCAATCTGGTCCAAGAAACAATTATTAAGCACCAGTTATTTGCAATGCTCTATACTAGGTGCTGAAGATACAAGACCAGAAACTAAAGGAGCTTAAATTTTACTAGAAAATCTTCAGTCTGTCAGATAATCAATAAGCAGCTATTGAGCACCTGCCATATGTGTCAGGTGCTGTATTAGAAAATTGTGATGGGAGAAGAGACAATTATAAAGTCTTAAGATCTTATGGAATTTATGTTCTCTTAGGAAATAGACATGCGCATCTATTGCATATATAAAATATATAGAATACAGTTTTGGGAAATAGCAACAGTACAAAAGGCTTCATATAGCAAGGATGTATGAATTAAGTTCATATTGGCTATTCCCAATATGAATGAATACCCATTTTCCATTCCACATGAAACAAAGGATACTTATTAAATGTGAAAATCCTAATTCAAGCTGAAACCCCAATCCAAGGGGGGAAAAAACTACAAATGAATAACATTTTGGTTGAATTGCTTTAAAACACATAGAGAAGTGAGTTAAGGAACAGTGGAAAAAATATTGAGACAAGGGTCAATTAGGGAAAGTAGCCAGAGCTGATATGTGAGAAGAGCCAATATTAAGCAAAAACTTAAGTTCACATTGCTTGGTGTTAATTAAACGTGTAACAAATAGCAATAATATCATGGCTTCTCTCTTCTGCAAAGCTATAATCTAGTTCCCAAGTGAATAAACTGCAAGGCCAAAGGCCAAATGATTTAACAAAAGGGAATCAGATTATTACCTTGTAAACCAGAGAAGCAATGATCTTGTAGCTTAATTAGAAAGCCTGGTAGGAAGTTCCAGTCATATCTGGAGTCTTAAAAGTCAATTTTCAGTAGTCTCTGATTACTGGGCTGGATGCTTAGATTTATGAGAAAATGGAAAAGAAATGTATAGAATGTCTTAACTTGACAACTAAGGGCAGAAATGTGCTAATGATTTACAAATGATTACAGGGAAGCAAACTCAGAGAAAATTATTTAATATAGTGATTAGAAAGAATAATGGAAAGCAATAAGGAACAAGGAACATTTGATTACAGATTAAAATAAGAATTGTACTGACTGGTATGAGATACCAGAATCATCTCTAAGGGAATATCTAGGGAGACTTTTAAAATTTTGATGGATTGATGATCTCCATGATGGCATACTCACTATAATACTTCAGATTGTAATCCATGGGTTCCTGCCCATTCTGTAGGAATCTTGCTTTCCTCCTCTACATATATCAAAAGCATCTATCAACATAATTAGAGAGCCTGGTAGGAAGTTCCAGTCAAATCTGGAGTCTTAAAAGTCAATTTTTGGATTACTGGGCTAGATGGTTAGATTTATGAGAAAATGGAAAAGAAATGGGATTCACTTAATCTTTGTCTCAGTTTCCTCAAATGCAAAATGTGTGGACCAAGTAAGAGAATATTTGTAAAGTGCTCAACAGAGTGCAGGCACATAATAAGTAGTTAATAAATGTTACCCCCATTTCTCTTCTCTGCCTTACACCTCTCTGGGTGTTACTTACCTATAAAATTGTAAGACTGAACTAAATGATACCTAAGAATCCTTCCAGTTGTATATCAATGATCCTATAAACTATTGTTCTGTAAATAATTGCAAGAATCCATTCATTTATTCATTCCACTCCTCAAACAGTTATTCACCTTATCATTTTTGTCAGGATTGTTTGCTTAAAGTGTGGCTTATATACCTTAAAGTGCTCCCAATCATGAGAGATTTGGAAAATAATTTTAAAATGAACAGGATTTCTACTTCATTTACATTTGAGCTACCAACTTAGATCCTGTTGTCTCCATTTAAGGTCAAAAGAGCCATAACAAAGAAACATGAGAGCCAAAACAAAGAACCATGAAAAAAGTCCAGATAATTTTTTTACAACCCCCCAAAGGCTGGTTGTTTCCAAATATCCAGATAAATAATGGAAACTCTCTATCTCAACTTTCCCAGTGGCAAAATAATTACAACTAACTTCTTGACAAAAGGTCCGAATATATGCTTGGAGTCTCTGCCACTCATGTTACAGTCTATTCAGGCTGTAGGTGTTTGATTTCACCTTTCATTATAATCAGAGTGGATCTAAGAACTGATAAAACCTTTGTTTTTCACTTTATAATACTTTATTACAAATCTGTCAGGGTACTGTTCTGACTCATCCACTATTGCTTGATTTTGACACCATCTCTAAGTTTCCCATTGAACAAAACCAAAAGCTTACTTTCATAATTTTCATATTGTTGAAACCGTGGCTTCCTGGAATTCTTTGATGAAGAAAATGTGATTTTATTGTATTCTAGAGTGACAAAAAATGAGTAATCTTGCATAAGAAATAAATCCGTAGCATTAAGATGAATTAAAAGCACCAGTGAGGTGAAACTAAGTTTCCCTTTCAATAGATAAAAGAGCTAAGCAGGATTCTATAGGAATTTTCAAACTGGATCTAAATCTCTTTTTAATTAGCGCATCAGAAAATATTAAGGTTTTGGGGGGCAAAGGATGGCAGCACAAATACTTATAATAAATCATTTTCTAAGAAAACTTCTGTGTCTTTGGAGGAAACTTCTTGAAAAGTTAACTGGAAACTTGTGGGGTATCTAGGGTGGAGGTAAAATATAAACTCAACTTATAAATTCCCATTATAGGGAGGTTTATAATATAAATATATGAAATTTGCATAAGTTGTATGAATTACAGACAAAGCCAGGAACAGAAAACCATTTCTACCCATTGTAACAAGAAGACCATTCAGCTCATTTTGAAATTACCCTGACAGATTTCTTAACACTTTGGAGTTGTTTGCTGAAAGGCAATATTCCTTTTTTTTTTCTTAAAGTAATATTAACCTAGAAAGAAGACCAGATGTCAGATGGAGTAATAAGAAGGGTAGAGAGCTAAATGTTGATGCATTTGCAACATAAGTGACTCTAGGGTAATTTTGTACAGTTACAAGAGGAAGAGATGAGGAATTTGACGTAAACAATCGATGGAAAATTATGTTGTCCAAAAATATGTTAGCTTGAGGCTAAGAAAGAAGAGTGACTTGGAAAGGGAATGCAAATGATATTGTAGCCCTTCTACTCTTTTCCTTCCAAAAACACAACAAATTTGGGGTGTCGCAGTTTGGGAAGAATATTAGTGAATTGGACAGTCTCTTGCACAGAAAGGGCAACCAAGATGCTGAAGGGTTATGAGATTATTCCATGTAAGAACCAGCCAAAGGTGTTTGAGCTATAGAAAGGAAGATTCTGGGTTAGGTGTTGGGATAAAGTAGATCTGCTATCTGGCTTCAGATAGGAGGAGGATTGTCATTCTTGGTCACAGAGGGCAGAACCAGTAGTTAAGTGGTAGAAAGTGCCAAGTGGGGAATTTAGTACTGTTGTAACAATTAGTTCAAGTAGCATGAGCTGCTTCTTGGGGTATTGGGACTCCCTGCTCTCTCAATGCCCCAATGGAAGTCTTTAAGACTAGGTTATAGAGGCAATGCTTTTTAAAGTATGGGTAAAGGTAAATGGTGGCTAAGGTCCTTTCCAATTCCAATTCTGTGATTTTGAAATGGGATTCTGACTAACATTAAGGCTAATATATAGGATCCCATTTGTAGAAAATAGGTATATTAGTATATCCATAGAATAAGATTATAGCATTAAAGCATCCAGAGAAGGACTATTTGTATCTGAAGTGCCAGCCATTTCTTTAATAAGATATTCCAAAGGGGCTGCTTCTAGAGGGTTTGGGTAGATAGAGGAAGATTGCTAACTAAAGAGAATCCATTTGAATACAAAATAAATGCTTCACCAAGTGATAGGATCAGATATTCTAACAATATCAGAGGCATGTCACCCACCAAAATAAATTGGATTCTGTCTGATGATGAGTATTTTTTCTTGATTTATCCATAAATGTGGTTGGAAAGACAAAGCCCTGAATTTATGAATGTAAATTTATAGGATAGAATGTATGGTGTAAATACTCCTTAATTATCAACATAGAGAATATGTCCAGCCCTAATTTAAGTAGAAACTAGAAGTTGATGGTTCAGGAAATCCTTATCTAAGTCATTTATTTATTAAGTGCACACTATGTGCCAGATACTGTGCTAAGCACTTTACAAATATTATCTCATTTGATCCAGAGGTCTAGGATGGGGAGCTTTGTGGGTCCAAATCCTTGTGGCTCTTAGCCTCTAATACCACTGGAAATATAAAATGTAAGTTTTGATAGGATGGTAGAAAGAAACAAAAGAACTTGGAAAAAATTTAAGTACAGCACAATTATAATAATAACAACAGCAATAATCACTGTCATCATCTCATTTCATATAGTACTTAAATCCCTCTCATCATGACTGTATTTTTTTTTTCATTTGTAAAGCAGCATTGAACCCTAGGCCATCATTTTTAGTCAGGGAAGTAGTAGTTTACATCATAAATCACAGAATGATTTACTGATAAAACATGAATTAGAAGAAACAGCTTGGCTTATAGAGTGATAGATTTTGTCAGGATGATCAGAATTGTATCTCACCTCTCTCTCTTATACTAGCTGAGTAACCATGGGCAACTCACATGAAAAAAAAAAAAAAAGGCTGAAGCTCCATGTCAAAGAACCTGGGTTCAAATCCCCTTTCTTACAATTATTATTACCTTGAATGAGTTTCTTAACCTCACCAGGTCTCTCTTTCTTTACTGTTGAATAACAAGTAAGGAGTACATGGCCGTAAGATCCCAATTTCTGGTTCCTGCATCTATATACAAATTTGTAGAAATCTCAGTCAGGTTATAATGAGGGAACTCTCAGCCACATTAAAAGATATTGCAAATTCTTTGCATACTGGCAGGAATTAGAATTCTCAAATCTGGGATCTCAGGTTTTTGTATATCATCAGAGAAAAATGATCAAAGACCTGTACTTGTTAGCTTATATGAATGTAAGTCAAGCTCTTTTCAGAATAAAAAATTCCTATAAAATATAACAATAAATTACTGATCAACTGGTATGATTCAAAGCCATTTTGGCAGGTAGGTATGAAGGAATCCCAAAGGTTTTCCAGATATATCTTTTTTTGGAAGTGTACTGTGAATATAGATTATAGAGAATTCTTTAAGAGCTTTCTCCTTCTTAAAAAAAAAGCCCTCTTATCTCCTATTTACCTTTGAGATACAAGCATATGTTTGAGTTATCTTTTCTTGGTTTCATTTTAATCTAGGGCCTTTTGGCCTGATAGCTTCATTTTTTGATTGTGACTTGCCTCTTATGGTCTAGAAAATGAGATCCATTTTATTTAAAAATAAGCCACCTCCTTTGGATATATTAAGAAAAGATAAACTATCCTTATAGTGTCAACCACAGATATGACTTTGTTCAATTATTCTTTGAACAATAATTGGAAATGAAGTATCAGACAGGGAGATTTATGCTTGCCAAAGAAACATTCTGAGAAACATTGGGAGAAATATATAAACTGATATAGCATGAAATAAACAAATCCTGAGCCACCATGTTAAAAATTACCAGAAAAAAAACATAAGTGAAAACAATGTTAAAAGGAAGCCAATCTCTGAATACTTTTTATATATACAGTACTGATCTTGGAAAACTAATAATAAAAAACATGTAATTCCATTTCTTAGAAATGTAGGGGCCTATAGGAGCAAAATATTGCATATAGTAGCAGTCAGTCACTTAGCATGTATTATGTACTTTCTGTGTGATAGATGGGCAAATAGGCAGTGCTAGGCTTGGAGCAGAAAGACTCATCTTCCCAAGTTCAAATATGATTGCGCAAATCATTTAAAGCCTGTGTGTCTTGGAGGCTTCTAGGTGGCTCAGTGATAGAGTGCTGGGCCTGGAGTGAGGAAGACCTCAGTTAAAATTTAACTGATTAAGAAACTCATTCAAAGTAATAATAACTGTCAGAAAGGGGATTTGAACCCAGATTCTTTGACATGGAGCCTCAGCCTTTTTTATGACAGTTTATATTTTAACATGTTTAACAAATATTGGATTACTTGCCATCTAGGGGAGGGAATGGAGGGAAGGAGGGGAAAATAGGGAACACAAAATCTTGCAAGAGTCAATGTTGATAGCTTATGCTCCAAGATTTGTTGTGAGGATCAATTTATAATGTATCTAAAATGCTCTGGAAAGCTTACGACCCTATTCAAATGCCAGCTATCGTTATTATCATCATTATATCTGTGACATATTAAATTTGATCTTGTTTGATTCTGCCCATTGTTCTAGCCTCTTGGGATATTTTTGGGTCCTGGATCAGTTAGTTCACTTTCCTAGCTTCATGACATTCATAAAATTGATAAGCATGGTAAATGGTCTTCATTTGAATCATCAATAAAAGTATTGAGAAAAATAAAAAGGATAATATTTCCAAAATTGATTTATAAATTTGGTTCTATCCCACTCACACTATCACAAGGCTACATTATACAACTACACAAAAATCATAAAGTTGTTCTTTTGGCAGAAAAGAAACAAAAGACTCAATATAGCAAGATAAATAATGAAAAAAGGTAAAGATGAATGGGAATTAGTACTATCAGACATCAAAGTATATTAAAAAGGAGGAATCATCAAAAGCATTTAGTGCTGGTAAAAAAAAAATAAAGTAGTAGATCAATGGAACAGTCTAGACAAGAAAGAATCAGAAATCATTGACCTTAGTATTATATTTGCTCAATAAAACCAGAATCATAAATTTTTTAAAAAATAAAATCTTTATCTTTGACAAGAATTTCTGGAAAGGCTTGAATGCAATATGGCAGAAATTCATTTGAGAACAACATTTTAAACCATATTTCATAATAAATTCAAAGTGGATACATTCTCTGAATACTAATGTTAAAACAATTAGAAGAAAAGCAGATCATGTACCTTTTATAGGGTGAATTATTAGCCAAACAAAGGATAAATCAATTATAAGAGATGAAATAGATGAAAAGCTTTTATATGAGCCAAATTTACACTAGGAAAACAAGAAGAGAAATACTTGAGTACAGAAAGAAACCTTTGTATTAAATGTCTCAGATAAGGCTTTAATAGGATATGTCTATGGATATGTTATATGCTAAAAATAGAAATATACATAACTAAAAGCTATTTCCCAATGAGTAAATGGTCAAAGGAATTGGGCACACACTTCTAAATAAAATTTCAAGCTATTAACAACCATCTAAAAGAATGTTTAACTCTTGACATTTACTCTTCAATCCAGTGACACTGGTCTCCTGACTATTACACAAACAAAATGCTTTATTTCTCAGCTCCAGGAGTTGTCTCTGGCCATCCCCATACTTGGAATAGTATCCCTCCTTTTCTTCAGCTACTGATCTCCCTGACGTTCTTTAAGTCCTAAAATCTTTCCTTCTTTAGGAAATCTTCTCTAATTCATCTTAATTTCAGTGCTTTCCCTCTTTTAATTATTTCCTATTAATTCCATATAAAACTTGCTTCATACATACATGCATACATACATATATATAAATATATATTATATATATACATATATATATATATATTTGTATGTTGACTTACCCATTAAGTTGTAAATTCTTTGAGAACGTGGACTATCTTTTGCCTCTTTTTATATCCTCAACACTTAGCACAATGCCTGGCGTAATAGTTACTTAATAAATGTTTATTGATTGAATAAATAAAATTCAAAATATTCCAGCTGAAAACAAATTGATAAAGTTAGAAAAAATTAGAACAGCCCATGTTAGAAAAATTGTATGAAGACTAGCACACTAATGCGTTGTTGGAGAAGTTGTGAACTGGACTGATGATTCTGAAAAACAATTTATACAAAATACAAAGAAAGTGACTAAAGATTTATACTTTTTGACAGAGTTTCCACTGCTAAGCACATGCCCCAAGGAGGTGGATGACAAAGATATACCAAAATATTTAGAGCAGCAACTTCAGATATTAACAAAGAACTGAAAACAAAATGCATGTTCTTTGATCATGGAATAGCTGGCAAAACAGTGATACCTTCAAGTAATAGAAGGGAATATTATAGTGCTGTAAAATGATGAATATAAGAAGTAGGGAGAAATATGGAAAGTGAACTAATGTGACCTAATGTAGGGTCAAATAAGCAGAACATCACAATGACTTTAATGGTGCAAATGGAAGGAACAACAACGTCAAATCAAATTCACAAGCATTTTAAAGCACCTACTATGTGCCAGGAATTTTGCTAAGCTCTGGGTGTGCAAAGAAAGTCAAAAGATAATACTTGATAACATAATCTAATCCTTGAGACAGCATGCAGAAATAATCAAGATAAATTTGAGGTAATCAATAGAGAACAGGCACTAGAATTAAAGGGGAACATGAAAAGTATCTTGTAGGTCAGAATTTAGCCAGGATTTGAAGGAAACCAGGGAGTTTAGAAGGCAGAAATGAAGTCTTCCAGACCTGTAGAAAGCCAATGAAAATGCCCAGAGTCTAGAAATGGAGTGTTTTGTTTGAGGAACAGTAAGGAGGCCATGTCTCTGGATCACAACGTAGAAGGGCACAAGGTATAAGACTGGAAATGTGGGAAGTGGCAGGTGAAGAATTTTAAATGCCAAAAAGATTTTATTTTTGATCTTAAAACCACTGAGGTTCATTGACTAGTGGGTTGACCTTGTCAGAACTGAGTCTTAGGAAGATCACAAACCAAAATAGCCATTTTATGATTATTTATGAGGTAAGAGAGTCAGTAGATGAGGACAATTAAGTTGTGAACCTGAATGACTGAAAAGGTGGTGGTAGCCATGGCAATTATATGGAAGAAGTTAGGGAGGGATAGGGGGGAAAATAGTTTAGATTTGAACATGGCAAGTCTAAGGTGTCCGGTTTGAAATGCCTATTAGGCAGCTGGGGATGAAAGACCAGAGGGCAGGAAAAAGATTGGGACTGAACAAGTGATCTTCTACTTAGAGATGTTCATTGAAACCAGGGGAATTGATGAGATTAGATAATATTGAGGGAGAAGAAAAGCAGGCTCTGGAAAGAACCTTGGGGGCCCTCCATGATTATTGGGTTTTATGTGAATGAAGAGCAAGCAAAAGAAAGAGAAGGAAGGGTAAGATAAGTAGGAATGGAACCTGGAAAGAAAAATATCATGAAACAAGAGAGAAAAGGCTTCACTGAAATAATCATAACTGCAGAGAGCAAAATTATAATGATCAAACTTGGATCCAAAGAAAAGGATAGAACTTTATAGCTCTCTCCTCCCCCCCCATCCCATTCTTTGTAGAAGGGGAACTATGGTTATGAAATATTTCACACAATGTCAGATTTCTTTGATATATTCATTAATTTTATGGAACTTCCCCCTCTTGTTTTTTAAACAAAGTTTTATTAATATGTTTTGTTTTTACATTATCAACATTTATGGATTAACCCTATTCTGTAAGAGTTCACTTAAAAACAAGCAAAACTAATAATATAGTGATTTCATCTGAAAGTGCCAGGAACATTTGAAATCTCTAGTGTCTCACTTCTCTATTTTTAGTTTAAAAAAAATTAACAGGATTCTATTTTTCCCTCCCTATCTCATTAAAAACAAAAGAAGAGGAGAAAAAAAACAAGTTCCTTGTAACAATATGCCTAGTAAAGCAAAATAAATTTTCTCTTCACCTGTATATAAAAATAGACATATCTCCAAGTCCATCACTTCTCTGTCATGGATAATGTGTATCATTATTGATCCCCTGGAATTATGAATAGTCACTGTATTGATCATACAATTGATCATTAATCAGTTTTCCCTAGTTAATTTTTCCCTTTTAATTTGATTCAATGAAAACCTTTTCAATTTTATGTGACCTAGCCTAAAGTTTCTATTTTTTTCATCTGTAATCCTCTCTTTTCCTGGTTTAGTCATGAGATTTTTCTCCCCTTCACAAGTCTGATAGATAATTTTTTCCATGTTTCTATAATTTATTTATGATGTGATCATTTATATTTTGGTCAATATCTTTTTGGTGTTCATCTTTGTACAAGGTGTGAGATGTGGATTTTAAATCTATTTTTTCCATATTACTGTCCAAGTCCCCCAGAAGCTGTTTGTCAAATTGTAAAACCTTATTCCATTAGCAGGAGTCTTTATAGTTGTCAGATATTCAACTACAAAATATATTTGTCTCTTTATATTGAGTACCTAATTTGTTCTATTGATCTATTTTTAACTGTTATCAAATTGTTTTCAGAATTTCTGATTAGTAGTAAGAATAGTTTGAAATCTGGAATTTCTATCAGCCTTCCTTCCCATTCTTTTTATTGTTTAATTTTTTAAATCTTTATGTAAATTTAATTATTTTTCCTCATTCTTTGAAGTAATTTTTGGTATTTTGATTGATTTGGCATTGAATAAGTCAATTAATTTGGATAATACTATTTCTTTTTTTAGGGATAGCTTTTAGGGAGGGGGAAAAGGGAGAGATGCAGTGGTTAATACACATGCTACTAAAACAAAATATATCCAATAAATATCATGTCTGAAAACATTTTGATGAGAACAGACCCAAGTATAGATCCCTGAGACCCTCCTCTGGAGACTTCTTTCTAAGTTAAAATCCACCCATTAATCACCTCTCTCTGAGTTTAATCATTCAACCAGTTCCAAATCCAAATTCTTATTATATTAATGTCTTGCCCAAGAGAAATTAGTATTTTCTCACATTTTTTATTTCTATAGATAAATAGAAAGTTGTATGTATTATTGTACTCATATAGCTTTTGTACTTATCTGGGAAGGGAGACACTCAAGTTTATAATATTTTCTGTAGCAATTTTAAAAGGATTTTCTTTTTTAATCTCTTCTTTCTGGATTATTTGGGGTTTTGGAGGGGAGAGAGAAGAGGAGAAAGGAAATAATAGAAGTGTTGATGCTTTATCTTGGTTTATTTTGTATGCTACAAATTTCCTGAAGTAATTCATTGTTATACTTAATTTTAGTTGACATTTTAGGGTTTTTTAAGTATATCACTTATATCACTGTGGCAAATTGGATCTAAAGTCAGGAAGAATTCATTTTCTTGTCTCAGATATTTAATAACTATGATACTGGATAAGTCATTTAAACCTGTTTGTCTCAGTTTCCTCATCTGTAAAATGAGCTGGAGAAGAAAATGGCCAATTGCTCCAATATCTCTGCCAAGAAAATACTTGTATTTATTCTTTCAGTTTCATTTTCTTGTCTTATTGCTATAACTGTCATTTTAAGTACCATATCAATTAGAAGTAGTAACAGTGGAATCATTTTCTCACCCCAGAATTTATTGGACAGAATTCTAGTTTATTTGAACAGTTCTCAGCTCTAGATATAGACTTTATTTTTCTAAAGAAATGCTCACTTATTCCTATGTTTTCTATTATTTTTTAATAGAAATCAATAGACTTGATGGTGACAGTACAAGGATAGGAGCAAGAAGACCTAAGATCAGATTCCACCTCAGGATTTATCACATACTAACTATATCACACTGGAGCAAATTATTTGACCTGTGTGCCTCAGTTTCCCCATCTGTAAAAATGAAGATAATGATAATATCTACTTTTTAGGGTTGTTTTGAAGATCAAATGAAATAATTTTCCCCTAAGGTGATTGGGGTTAAGTGACTTACCCAGGGTCACACAGCTAGGAAGTGTTAATTGTCTGAGACCAGATTTGAACTCAGGTCCTCCTGAATTCAGGGCTGGTGCTCTATCCACTGCAGCTGCCCCAAATGAAATAATTTTTAAAGCACTTCATAAACCTTAAAGCAAGTTAGTATCATTGTGTAAAATATAATATAATTATATCTATTAATGTACTCACTTAATTCATGTTAATTTTGTTATTAATATAGTTGTTTATAGTTTGCCTAATGAACTGGTTATAAATCCTGTCTGATCATAGTGTATAATCTTTGTGATATATGGCCTAAGTCTTTCCTAATATTTTATTTAAAATGCTAGCATTGGAGCAGCTAAGTGGTGTAGTAGGTAGAGCACAAGCTCTTAGTCAGGAAGACTTGAATTCAAATCTGGTCTCAAACACTTAACACTTCCTAGCTGTGTGACCCTGGGCAAGTCACTTAACCCCAATTGCCTCTGCAATAATAATAATAATAATAATAATAATAATAATAATAATAAAATGTTAGCATCTATGGTCATTAGCTATATTCTTTTAAAAATATTTCTTTTTCTTAAGGATAGCTTTTAGGGAGGGGGAGAAGGGAGAGATACAGTGGTTAATATGCATGGTACTAAAACAAAAGCTATCCAATATACATTATGTTTGAAAACAATTTAATCAGAATAGACCCAAGTATAGATCCCTGAGGTCCTCCTCTGGAGACTTCCTTCTAAGTTAATATCCGCTTATTAATCACCTCACTCTGGGTTTAATCATTCAATCAGTTCCAAATCCATGGAAAAGTAATGTTATTCAGTCCATGTATCTCCACCCTGTTCTCAAAAGTGTCATGAAATATGTTATCATTTGCCCTTCCTTGAGTCTAGGAATGCAATAGCCACAAAATCCCTCTGATCTTCCAGTCTAGTAACCTTCTGAAAGAAAGAGATGAGGTTAGTCTGGTTTGATCTGCTTTTTACAAACCCATTCTAAAACTTTTATCCTCTGAGTGTTGTTCTGATACTTGATAGATCACTAATACATCCCTCCCCTCTTGCCCTGCTTTCCCGAGAATATCGATTCTTCATGTTACTTTCCTGTCTTTTATAGCTATAGATTTAATTTCCTCTTAATCTATGCTATAATCTGTTTATGCAACTGAACTAAGTAGGAAAAACTCCACAAGTTGACCTTTCTCAATCAGATCTCTATCATTTGGCATAACATCCAACCAATCTGGCTATTTTATTGGTTCATCTGAAACCATGATTTCCATTTGACAATTAAGGGTCTAATGCTGAAGTTGAGTCAGTGTCATTTGTTATTGCCATTTTCATGTACCTTTTGGAGGATTTATATTTTACTTGACTTCAGGCTAAACCTAAGCATAAATCTTAGCCTTGGGCAGTTTTTTCTTAACAAAAACACCCCACTTTCTTCTTTAATATTTTTATATTTAAAATAAAACAGAATAAGTTCTTTATCCCTGAATAAACACACTCAATCCTTTGACAGTCAGGAATGGAAAGAGAGTCACAAGGGAAATACAGATTGGACTATTCTTCAAATGACAAGTAACTTGGGGATCTACTTCCCTTTTTTCTATATCTTGTGTAGAAATGAAAAAGTAGTTTCTATCACACAGGTCATCATTTCTTTGTGACTACAGTTGTTCTCCTTTGGCCTTTAAGATCCAGTTTGGGAAGCCATCATGCTTATTTGGAATATAGCTTTTACAAAAACATTTTGAAAAGATTCTTTACCATATATGTGCATATTGATGAATTTTCCTACCCAGATAGGGAAGAGGGGGTACAATATGATACCATGTAAGGAAGGAAAGAAATAAGCATATATTAGGCACCATCTGCTAAGCTTTTTTAAAATATGATTTCTTTTGATTCTTGAAACAACCCTAGAAAGTGAGCTCTATTGTTACCTCCAGTTTATAGTTAAGGGAACTGAGATATGCATAAGTTAAGTAATTTAGTCAGATCCCACAGCTGGTCAATTTCTGAGGTCAGATTTGAATTCTGATCTTCCTGACTCAAGCCCCGTATCACTAACCCACCTTACTGTCCTAAATACTTTCCAATTATATCATAAATGGCAGATAATGTCAATGAAAGTCTTTATGATAAAAAGAATGAGAAGAAACTATAGATATTATCAGAACCTATGCCTTCATTTTACATCTGGGGAAGCTGAGATCCCAAGATCCCAAGATTTAAGTGAGTTGCCTAGAATCACACTAGTAAGTGTCTGGGTTAGCATTTGGACACAGAGTTTCTTGTCTCTAAGTCTACTATTTGGTCCTTTGTAATACCTAGTTGCTCACTTTCCTTTGTAATATCAAACAAGTCCTGGTAATAGGTGAGATACTGTGTAAATATTAACCATTTGGAAGAAGAATTATAAAGGGCCTTGAATGGTTTAAGATTGGAAGACAGCTTTTGGTAAGAAAGCAGACCATATCAGAGGAACTGCTGCTATATAACTTGGTTCACAAATGGCTATTCTATTGAGGCTGAATTTCTAAATTTTAGAAGAAAAAATATTTTTCCTATTATTAATTAATTTATCTTTTTAAAACAAATACAAAATAGAAAAAAATATTGTGATGTACAAAGCAGAACATAAGAGAGGATTCAAAATATAAAGCAATAAATTTCAAGAAAAAGGAAAATTGTATGGCACTTTTAGAAAAAAGTCAACAGAAAACCCAGCTTTTAAGCTTAATAACTGAAGGTCCAAATCCAATTACAATCTTCAGCATAATTTTATGCAAAGTAGCTCTCACACTAGTGAGTAATCAGAGATTAAGAGATAGAAGGGGCTTTTAGAGTTCTAGTTCAATGCCCTCACTTTAGAGATGAGGAAGATGAATCCCAAAGCCATTCACAGGTGATAATTAGACAAACTGGAATTGGAACACAAGTCTTCTGAAGTTATCTCTTCCTTCCCTGAGGTAAAGATGATCATGAAGCTTGGCATAAACCCAAGAAGCTGCCTTATAATATAGATTACAGAATCACAGTTTTGGAGCTGGTGATTGGGTCCTTGACCTCCAAATGCAGTCCTCTTTCCCAACAAATTTCAAAAAATTTCCAAATTGTACTTGGGTTCCTTTTATTTTATTTTCTTGGAATGGGAGGGAAATTATTCAAGAAAGGCTCTAGAGATAATTGGAAAGCTACACTGAAGTATTTGACCCTACCTTGAGCTGGAGAAGATTCTCATTTCAGGTTCCATGTAGATAAGTAGATCTAGTAAAAAATGGGCATAGTAATGCCTACTCAGAGAAATTTCAAGGAGGGAAAGACTTTTGAATCCCTCTGAAATCTGAGATGGGTTGGAGCAATACATTGGATCTTAGACTGGGGAAGGGCATATGTGATATTGAGATGTGGGAATTCCCCAATGTCATATTGCGAGAGGAATTTTTTTTTATTTTTTGATCAAAGCTTTTTATTTTCAAAACACATAATTTTCAACATTCACCTTTGCAAAACCTTGTGTTCCAAATGTTTTTTCCTTCCCTCCTCCTCACTCTCCTTTGGACAGCAAGTAATCCAGTATGTTAAACATTCTTCTATACATATTTCCACATTTATCATGCTGCACAAGAAAAATCAGATCACTAAGGGGAAAAAATGAGAAAGAAAACAAAAAGCAACCAAACAACAACAAAAAAGAGAAAATACTATGTTGTGATCTGCATTCAGTCCCCACAGGCCTCTTTCTGGCTCTCTCCATCACAAGTCTATTAGAACTGGCCTGAACCGCCTCACTGTTGAAAAGAGCCATGTCCAAAAGAGCCATCAGAATTGGTCATCATATAATCTTGCTCTTACTATTCTCCTGGTTCTACTCACTTCACTTAGTATCAGTTCATGTAAGTGAGAGAAGAATATTAAATGGATACATGATGACATAGAAGAATTGGATTTCCAGAAAAGCTTTTTGTCATTTTACTCTCATTGCAAGTCCCACCATGTCCCCCAGAAGACACAGATTTACTCATTTGACATGATCAGGGAAAATTTTCAATTCTATGAGTCACTAATTTTGTTGAAAAAGTAGTTGGAGAAGCAAAAGGCAAGAGGGGTTGAGACCAGACTTCAGAAAAGGAGTAGGAGAGAAAGTGAACATTTCTCGAAGATAAGAAGAAAAGGCAAAACTTACTGAAGGGAGGATTAGAAACAATACAGTTTACTGAAAGTTCTGTATTGTCCTCGCGCATCCTTGTCCTGCCTTTTAAAATTGTACCATGTAGTTCATAATCCTAGTCTGTTTGTTCCTGTGACATTATTCAATTTTAGATAAAGCTCAAATTTGTTTGAGAAAAGGGAAATTTCTCCAAGGGAATTGTTGATATACTCCATAAGAAAGAATTAAACAAGCCTAATTCTCAAAATCTGTTTGCATGAATTAGTAAATTGCATTCAAGTTAGAATACTTGAAAATGGGTGTTGTAATAGTACTATTTCATTTTGTTTTTCAAATGTTAACAAGGGTCACTACTTTTAATTTTTTATTTATCTAATTTTTAGTTAGCAATTAAAATTATTATTTCCATAACATCTAATGATAAAGAAGGTGCAGTTGTGACACAGTTGACTGAGAGTCAGATTGGAAGTAAAGTCTTTGATGCTTTCTACTTGTCTGACTGTGGTAGTCCTTGGGCCTTTTTGTCCTCATATTAAAATAAGGGAATTAAAATAAGATAATTGGACTGGACTTTTAAATTCCTATTCTCTCCTGTAATCCTATGAAAATATATACATTTCAGACTTCCTGTGGCTCTCATTAGTGAATATTTTGGAACTTATTAGAGAAAAAACTATTTTTTCAATGAAATTAGTGGCTCTTATAAGATTGAAAAATTTTCCCTGATCATGTCAAATGAGTGAATCTGTGCCTTTTGGGGGACATGGGAAGGGGGCCTTTCAATGAGAGTAAAATGACAAAAAGCTCTTTTGAAAACCCAATTCTTCTGTGTCATCATGTATCCATTTAATATTCCTCTCTCAATATCACATTGAATGGATCTCATTTTGTAATTTCAATGTAGCACCTTTAGTGTTTTTGCAATTCTAATTCCTGTTGCTATTGTATTATCCAAGAATAGAGAAAAAGTGGATTTGCTTGAAGGGCATTTTAAATTCTAATGTCAGGGGTCCTTAGTCATTTTTGTTGTTCTATCTTGGGAGCTGGATTTTTACATACCAGAGATAATGAATAAGAATCAAATTTTAAAATATGATTTCAGATTAATTTTTCACCTTCTGTCTCAAAATCCAAAGAAGGGATCCCAAATAAAAATAATTTGCATGCATTTGAATGCTGCTGTTATATTGATAACATTTGTTTTGAAAATTGAGGCTATCAGCATGCACTAGTTTCCAGCTTGTAGAGGTACAAGGACTGCTAATTCCATCTCTCCCTGCCATCCACAGTAATACACATGTCTTATAGCAATCTTAATATTAATTTTAAAAAGCAAAAAAAAATTCACAGAATTTCAGAGTTGGAAAGGATTTGAGAGGCTACCCAGCCTAAAACCTATTCTGAATCTCATGTGCCCCCCCACTTCTGTTTCTTAGTTTTCCTGTCTTGTTCTAAGGCTTAGTTCAAATCCCATCTTCTGCAGCAGATTTTTCCAGGTTGCCCTAGCTGCTAATGCTGTCCCCCTTCTATATATTCTTTTGCTATCTTGTATGTTCCTAGAGAGTTCATGTTCCCTGTTGGACTATTGGACTATTGGAATTTGAGCTCCTTGAGGGCAGGTATTTATTTTTTGCTCTTATCCCCTAGCACTGTGTCTCACACATAGTAGGTGGGCAGAGAGCAAAAAGGATCCCCTCTCAAATACAAGTGGAAAGTAGTTCTTTAACACTGCTTTTTGTGCAAGCACTTACTACATCCCAAGGCAGTCCAATATCCTTTTGGAGAATTCTAATTGTTGGGAAGTTTTTCATAACATGACATATACCTTATGTTCTTGGTAGCAAACTACTCCAGTGTCTTAGCCAAGAAAACCTCAAATTGGGTTGCAAAGAGTAAGATCCTTTAAATCTTGAGTCTTACTCTTTGAGTAAGACTCAAACAACAATAGCAACAACAACATTCATGTCTTCTGGTTATGGACGCCTCTTGATGCATTGATAGATTTATAGTTTGACAAGACCTACCAAAACTTGCTCTCTGCAAACAGCCTCTGAGATTCCCTCTACACCATGAGGAAGTATAGAAACACTTCAGTGGCAGTTTTTCTCTTATATTTACTGAACATAATGTTTGCATCAAATATTACTGTGATCTCTAATCTAGTACCGAACGATTTCAAGCCAAATAAATAAATGACAATCAGTAAAGAATCAAAAGAACCTCAATTCTTTTTCTTTTGATCTGAAGTCAAATACTGGGAAATCTCTACCTTCCTGAGTTTTTCTCCTTCTTTCCCTGATTTGTCTACTGATTTGTGAAGTCCAGCATCCTAGGAAAGTTGTGGGGTTGTCTCTCTTGAGAAGGTAAATGCTTATGATTTCTTATTGACCTTCCTCAGTTTATGATCCATATCATTATGAATTAGAAGCTTCAGCAAAACCCTTCATTTAAATGAGTTTGATCAAGCATTACAGTAGCCAAATTTACTATACCACTTAGAGTTTCCAAAGCAATTTCTACAGTTTTCGAGACAGCTGGGTGATATAGTAGTGAGAGCATCTGGAGACAGAGCCTGGCTTCAAAGCATGTCTCTGATACTTATTAACTTCATGTCTCTGTTCAAGTTACTTAATATTAAGTATCAGTTTCTTCATCATTATAATGGTGATGGTTAAAGCATCTACATCACAATAAAGTAGTGGGATCAAATGAGATAACATTAAAATGCTTCAAAATATTTAAAGTGATAGGTAAATATTAACTATTATTTATATATATTCTCATTTAACAACTCTGCATGTTCTCTATAAGAATACCACTTTTGATAACTTTATCTCAGAAGGGATAAGGGATGAATCAGGAATAAGGAAAGTTGTGGAGATTTAATATAAGGGAGAAATCCCCACAAAAATGGTTAATAGTCAAAGCTACCCACAAGAAGGTGACTCTGTGGGAAGAGAGTAGAATTTTTTTTACTGGAGATGCAAAAGAAAAACTGAAAGACAATTTGTTAATTATTTAAAAAGGGGGTTCTATATAATTTTTGTCTGTTTTTGTTTGATGCATGCTATAGAACAGCAAGAGCCATAGTGGAAAAATATTAGAGGTCCATAGTTCAAATTCCACTTGCTTCCACTGTGCTTTTAAATAAGTCACTTCATATCTTTTGGACAATAGATGACCCAGTGAGTAGAACTCTGTACCTCACATCAGGAAGAACCTGAATTCCAAAGGAACTTCAGACACATATTTTCTGTGTGATCCTGGCCAGGTCAATTAACCTGTGATTGCTTTTGTTAAATCTATAAAATGGAGATAACATTAGCATCAATTCTCAGAAGCGTTATGGGGATCAAATGAAATGATATTTACAAAACACTTTGCTAACCTTTAAAATATAAAATTATATTTTATAACATAAAAGTTCACTGACATTGCCATCTGTAAGAAGGAGGTGAGACTTGGACTGGATGGTCCCTAAGGCAACTTCTGTTTTTAAATCTTTGATTGCATCATAACTCATTGCTTATTATTTGACTATAGAAATCTTGACTCCAAGGGATGTTATGGCCCCTTTCCAAATCTGAGATTCTCCCCCAGAAAATTTTGGGAAGAATTTAGACCTAGCTCTTCTTTTCTCCAAAGCATCCATCTATCCTCTGTGCCAGTATGGATTAAATAAAAAGAAACTAAGAAAATTCAGATTTTTGTCTTATTCCCTTTGATTGGGTACCATGATTATAAGAGCTGACATTTACATAGTGTTTTTTTGGTCTTTGTAATCTTAAACCCAGTACACAGTAGGTATCCTTTGTATCCTCATTACTATGCAGGTACTTAGTAAATATTGATTTAAATGTATACGTGTTTTACCCTAATGGAAAGCAAGTACCTTGAGAAAATGAAAACTTTCATTTTTGTCTCTACTTTCCCTAAATCTAGAACTGTTAGATGGCACAGAGGATAGAACGCCAGGTCTAGTGTCACAAAGACTCATCTTCCTGAGTTCAAATATAGCCTCAGATACTTTCCTAGCTTTGTTGTCCTGGGCAAATCATTTAACCCTGCTTGCCTCAGTTTCCTCATCTATAAAATGAGCTGAAGTGGGAAATAGCAAACTTCTCCAATATCTCTGTCAAGAAAACCCCAAATGGGAGAGTCACAAAGGACTGAAATGACTGAAAGATTTATTATATAAAATTTATTTGGTTTATTTATTATATTAAAATATTATATAAAAAGAATTTAATCAGTGTGCTTCCTAATATTTGAGAAAAAAGGCAACTCCCCAATTTCACTAGGTAGTTATCTTATAACAAGCAATATTCTGCTGTATTTTGTCTAGCACACTGCTCTTCTATTAAAGGAAATTAATTTTTCGATTCTTTCAGCTAATTTTATCTCAATACTGTACTTACCATTTTCTCCAGGCACTGCAAGATTGAATGAAGTCTAAAGTATCTCTTATGGACCCCTGGATACTGATAAAATCATTAGGGAAATGAGAAGCTAAGGAGAAATATTTTTCTTCTCTTTATAAACTTCACATTTTTTGTCAAGAGATTTGATCATTTTTAATTCTTTTACAAAAGAAGTTCACTACTACTTTTCCCCCTATGGGAAACATAGTTTCAAGCAAGTGAAGTTCTCAAATGGATTGACAAGAGCTCACTAGAAGATGACATGTAGAGAATTTAATAAAGGCACATCCACCATCACTTCCTAAGAAAATGAAAAGTCATCTTCCTCACTAAGAGGCTTTTTACCTTTCAGTCCAAGGCCCATTTTCCAGTTAAGACAACACAGCCTTCCTTACTGAGCCCCTAAGAAACAAATGCTCTCATGGTGCAAGAAGTGTGATAGTGTAGCATGTGCCCTTTGTTATATTCTTCTCCAATCAAATCTTATCTGTCCTAAGTCCCATTCCCTAAAGACCTGTGTTTTAACTAGGTAATAGGTATAGGAAATTCACATGAGAAATTAATCTGTAATAATGTTTTGCTATAAAGTTTTTCCCTGGGGAAATATATGCTCTGAATTGCTTTTGGAAGCAAAGCCTCCAGGATTGGGGAAATTCTAGTGCAGGCTATATTGGTAGGTATTGGGAGAAAAGCTTTATGGTATACCAAGAATAACAGAATAATAGAATTTCAGAGTTAGAAGGGACCTCAGAGGTCACTATGTACAGAAATTCTCCCATCACATCTAATACAAATAAATAAATATTGGGGAAGCATCAGTTTTGTGCAAGTTACCACTGGGGTATAATTAAAGATACAAAAATAAAAGGAAAAAAGTAGATGACTTCAAGGAGATTATATTCTGCTGAGGAACAGAATGGTAGGCAGCCTGTAGACAGATAAGCCTATGCCTGATAAGTTGGGATAGAAGAGCCCACTGACTAGGGAGATCAGGAAAGGATTCTTGAAGAAGGAAGAGATGCCTGTCCTAAGCCTTGATGAAATCTAGGGAAGTAGAAGTGATATGAGGGTAGATTCCAAGCACAGAGAACATCGCCTACAAAATGGGATGAAATGACAACTTTGGAGAACAGCAAATAGAACACTTTGATTTTTGATTGGAACTGAAATGTGTGGAGAGAAATAATTTTTAAAAATTTAATCTGAAAATTAAAATGGATTCAGATTTAAAAGGTTTTAAAATGCCAATTGGGGGAGTTTGTATTTTATACTTATTTCTTGAGCAGGGGAGTGATATGCACAAACTTGTGAATTCAGAAGATTATTTTAGCAAATACAAAAGAAATAGACCCAATGAGAGCTAATCAAATTACTATCTTAAAGACAATACAAAATGGCATTGGAGGCAATATAGTGAAGTGGAAGGACATTTAGTTTCAGCATCAGATAATCTGTTTAAATCCTCTGCCATTTATTACTTCATATTGAGCTAGTTGTATCATGTCTGTGGATCTCCAATTCTTCATTTAGAAAAGAATAGGTTTGGATTCGATTACCTTTAAGATTCTTTCCAGTTCTAAATCTATGAACTGACATCTTATCAAAAATTAACAATGAACATCAACACAGTCAAATTTGGTTAGTAACTTTTTACATATAAATTAGTTAATATTGAAGCATAAAGAATTATTACAAATTTTCAGTCACTGCCTCTAAATCTCCTTTAGAATTTTTCATCCAATCTCTATCTTTTACTATACCATGCCTCTTACAAGATGGAAGTTAATGCAGACTCTTTTCTAAGTTCTCCAGTTTTGTTGTTTTATCTACTTCAAGTTAAGTCCTAAAGAGCTTTCAAGATTCTATTGTCTTTCTCATGCTTTCAGTCTTAATGACATATTATCTAATTACATCCATTTACCACTATTTCTTTATCCAATCAGTATAATACAACAAAAGGAATTTAAGATCTCTAGGTTAAGGGTGTACATTCAGATCTTACTTCTGGTCTTTTTTAAAATTTATTTTATTTTTAATTTTTGGAATTAAAAAAAAACACTGCCATGTCATAGAATAAAAAAGATTACACTTGAAATTGCATATCTATTATGTATAAATTCATATTTTAAATATGCAACAGTTATCATTTGCAAATGTAAGTCAAATATAAATTTCTTTTTTCTTTTATTTTATTCTCTTCCCATCCCAATGTCCTAAAGATGACCACCATTAAATATAAAAAGGTGTGTAAGTGTGTATATATATGTGTGTGTATGTATATATATACATATATGTAAATATACATGTATATAAATTGTCTCTGTGTGCTTTCATTTATCAGTTCTTTCTCAGGATGCAGATAATGACTTTCTTTTTATGTTCCTTCTCATCTTTATTATTTATGTGACCTTACAAAAGTCCCTTCACCAATTTCTTCATGCAAATAGTGACGGGGGGTGGGGGGGGAGTAAAATGCAGGGAATGATCTCTAAGGTTTCCTTTACCTTTAAATATACTGTTGCTGTGCTTTTATGTTGCTTCCAATTTTTTATAGTACCTGATAAAATTTTTTGAATAAATTAAACTTTTTTATTGGTATTTCAGAGTATTTTCCCAACACTGAAATCATTAGGTCAACAGGAATATTCAGTTTTATAAATTTTACTGTATATTGTTATTGTCATGTTTGCGATTTGACGAGAAGAGAATTTATGCTTCCCAACTCAGCCCCAAATTCTATTCCTTTTAGTTATTTTTGTCAATTTGATTGATGTGAGATACTATTTAAGAGCTGTTTTACCTTGAAACTCTTTATTAATAAAACAACATTTTTCAAGCAATTATTAATATGTATGTTTCACTGAAAATGATATATTCAATATTCTTTGACCATTCATTTATTGTGAAGTGTGTGAGATACACTTTTAATACTCTCATCTATATCTGAGATGCCAAGTTTTGTTTATTTTCTTTTTTTTATGAACTTGATATTGCTCTGAGGGAAAAAAACTGAAAGAGGTTTGCTCATTATAGGAAACCAAGAATCTCAATTGCCTATAGCTAATTTTTCTTTAATTATATATTATATTTAGCACAGTAATACTAATGTTGCCTTGCTTCTCTGTGGCCCCTTCTGAATTACATTCAGCTGTCTTCTGTGTATTTTTTAAAAATATTTCATTGGTGGTATTTTTCCCCTTCCTTTTATCACTATTACTACCCTCACTCTCCATTTCTATCACCTCTCTCTCCCTAAAAATAAAAATTCACTCTTATAACAATTACATATACTCAGACAAAACAAATTCAGAAATTGGACATTTCTAAAAATGTATGTCTCATTCTATATCTGTAGTCCATCAGTCTCCTTCCAAGAGGTTGGTAACATGCTTTATCATCCAACTTTTCAAACTGATTAGTCATTGCATTAATCAGAATTATCTGTCAAAGTTAATTTTTTTGAAATATTGTATATTGTTTTCCTAGTTCTGCTCATTTCCCTCACTCCAAATAAATCCATTACTTAGGCCTAGTCAAGATTCTCTGAATCTGTCGCTTTTATCATTTGTGATAGCGCAGTAATATTCTATTATCATCAACCATAACTATTTAGCTATTCCTCAGTTGATGGGCAATTGCTTCATTTCCAGTTCTTTGCTGTAAATACTTTTGTATGTAAGAGTTCTTTGCCTTCTTCTTTTATCTCTTGAGTGTATATTTATAGTCTTAATGGGTCAAAAAGTTAGTGAATTTAGGGAAAGAATTTTCGATTGCTTTCCAAGATGGTTGGACAAGTTATGGCTCCAATTTGGAACTATGCTCAAAAAGTTAGCAAACTGTACATACCCTTTAACCCAGCAGTGTTTCTATTGGGTCTTTATCCCAAAGAGATTTTAAAGGAGGGAAAGGGACCCACCTGTGCAAGAATGTTTGTGGCAGCCCTTTTTGTAGTGGCAAGAAACTGGAAACTGAGTGGATGCCCATCAATTGGAGAATGGCTGAATAAATTATGATATATGAATGTCATGGAATATTATTGTTCTGTGAGAAACGACCAGCAGGATGATTTCAGAGAGGCCTGGAGAGACTTGCATGAACTGATGCTGAGTGAAATGAGCAGAATCAGGAGATCATTATACATAGCAACAAGACTATATGATGATCAATTCTGATGGACATGGCTCTCTCCAACAAGTAGATATTTCAAACCAGTTCTAGTTGTTTAGTGATGAAGAAGGCCATCGACACCCAGAGAGAGGACTGTGGGAACTGAGTGTGGACTACAACATAGAATTTTTGCACTCTTTGTTAATGTTTGCTTGCATTATGTTTTCCTTTTCAGGTTTTTTTTTTCATGTAGAGCCAATTTTTCTTGTACAGCAAGATAACTGTATAAATATATATACATATATTCAATTTGTCAAGTATTTTAACATAATTAACATGTATTAGATGTTCATGTCATCTAGGGAAGGGTATGGGGGGGAAGGAGAGAAAAATTTGTAACAGCTTTGCAAGGGTCAGTGGTGAAAAGTTACCCATGCATATGTTTTGCAAAAAAACAAAAAACAAAAAAACAAGTTATGGCTCCATAGTTAATTTGTCTTCCCATTGCTATTCAAAGAAATGTCATTTCCTCTTTGGAGTTCTCTTGACCAACAGAAATGAAGTGGATCCTCAGAGATGTTTTAATCAGCATTGAGTCAGTCAGACAACAAGTATTTATTAAGCACCTATTAGGGTATGTTGCTTAGTACTGAGGTTAACAAAGAGAACAAAGGTTGAAGTAAACCCTACTCACAGTGAGATTATCTAATATGGAGGGTAAATTTTATGCCATTTTCCTTTGGATTATTCTTCTAAGAGTATAACCATGTCTTTCTTTAGATACATTTTTCTGTTTTTGGAGGAGGTTTCAATACTATCTTTTTCTTCCCCAAACAAATTGCTTCTCAGAGGGCTTAAAAGACTAACAAAATGTCCTGTTGCATGAAACCACTATCTCCATTTGTCTGGCAAATAGGAGGGTAACTGTCAGGCCTCTGTGGGCCTCTATTTATTGTGAATACAATCACCTTCCCCCAGGAAACAAATTCAACTATATCAAGAGAAATGCTGAAGCCCTTCAGGCTAATGTCCCATTAACTAATAAAGACATGGGAAATAACATGGCATGCAATGTAACAAAGACCACCAGAGCTTGCTTCCTATTTCCTACTGTTACCAAAAAAGGAATGGACCTACTGCTATTGAGTATCCTTTTTAGAGGTGTCAATCTTGCACAATTATTATAAATAGCTTTGCTTTATGAAGAGGCAGTATGCTTACAATGGGAAGATTTTAGTACATGTTTGTCAAGAGAGCAATTCTTTCTCACCCTGATTCTCACTAACTATATAACCATGAACAAAGTACTTAAACTCTCTAAGTTTTGTCATCTGTAATATGGGGGAAATGATATTCTCATTATATTGTTGTGAGCAAAAACCCCATAAAATTTAAAGCACTAATAGGAAGTAATATAGAGCCTGTATCTGTGATTTCATTGATGTAAAGAATTCCCATGTGAGGAAACTACCTTGAGCAATGGATATCAGTCCTTTCTCGGCAACTTAGAGTTTTAAAGAGTTACTTAGCTGTTTCCAGTAATGATGTGATTCTGGCCAATTCCAATAGATTTGTGATGGAGAGAGCCATTTGCATCCAGAGAGAGGCCTCTGGGGACTGAATGTGGATCACAACATAGTATTTACACCTTTTTGGTTATTTTTCCCCTTTTGGTCTGATTTTTCTTGCAGAGCATGATAAGTGTGGAAATATATTTAGAATAACTGTACATGTTTAACCTATATTGGATTACTTGCTGTACAGGGACAGGAGCAAAGAGAGGGAAAAAAATTTGGAACACAAGGTTTTGCAAGAGTAAATATTGCAAACTATCTCTGCATATATTTTGAAAATAAGAAGATATTGTTTAAAAAAAGAGTTGCTTAGAGTATTGGGATATGAAGTGTCATGGAGAGGGCAGTATGTTTAAGAATATAGCTATTCAACCACTCATTACATACATGTCAATTACTGATCAGTCTTGAACAACTCTTCTGCTTTGATCTGAATTATTTCCCTATCATTTCCACACACAGAAAAAAAGATTATTAGATAGGCATAAGACATTAATAAATTAACCAACACCTGAGAAAATTGTATTGAACTTATACATAAAAAATAATCATATGTTCATTTGTTCTTTTTTATTAAAGCTTTTTATTTTCAAAACATAGGCATGGATAATTTTTCAACATTGACCCTTGAAAAACCTTGTGTTCCAAATTTCCCCCTTTCCTCCCACTCCCTTTCCTAGATGTCTAGTAATCCAAAAAATATATTAAACATGCACAATTCTTTTGTATGTATTTCTACAACTATGCTACACAGGAAAAATAAGATCAAAAAGGAAAAAATTAGAAAGAAAACAAAATGCAAGCAAACAACAACAAAAAAGAGTGAAAATGCTATGTTGTGATCCACATTCAGTTTCCACAGTCCTCTTTGGGGGTGTAGATGGATCTCTCCATCACAAGATCATTGGAACTGGCCTGAATCAGTTGAAAAGATTGTTGAAAAGAGCCACTCATTTGTTCTTTAAAGAGAAAGTACTCATTGGGGCAGCTAGGTAGCACAGTGGATAGAGCACCAGCCCTGAAGTCAGGAAGACCTGAGTTCAAATCTGGTCTCAGACACTTAACATTTCCTAGCTGTGTGACCCTGGGCAAGTCACTTAACCTCAGTTGCCTCAGCAATAAATAAATGAATGAATGAATGAATGTTGCTTTAAAAAAAAAGAGAGAGAGAAAGTACTCATACAACCTACTGTATTGTTCCTTAGTGGGGGCAGCTAGCTATTACTGTAGTGAATAAAACTGGTCCTGAAGTCAAGAAGATCTGAGTTCAAATCCAAACTCAAATATTTAACAGTTACTGTGCCCCTTGGGCAATTGTTCCTTGAAATCAAGCTTTTCAGAAACTCTGAAGGGCTATAAAAATGAAAATTATAATTATTTTTACTTGATTCTTAATTTTTTTCCACTGGGGTCTAAAGAGAAACAACACTAAGGCAAGACACTAACTTCCTCTTCTTCATCTTCTCTGAGACATGATCATTATGACTATTATTATCATGTCTGTCATAATTCCTTGTCAAGGCAGATCTTCACTGGACTTGGAGTCAGGAAAAGCCTATGTCAAATCTTCCCCTCCAATACTTGTAACACGTATCATGTAGGTCCCAGGTTCCTTAATTATAAAATAGAAGAAACTCCGTGGTCTATAAGATTCTTATCAACTCTGGTTCCATCACGTTTTTATTGTTATTAGTAGTATCATTAATAATTTTTACTGGTAGTGGAAAAGATAAACTCATTAAGGCTCAAGATAAATCTACAAGGCTTTGTGAGAGAATCAGTGTCTGGTAGATCCATGGAAGCTGGAGAGCTTTTTGGAATGGACCTGGGGGTGGATTGCCAGTGTGTTGTTTAAGGACATTAACCAAGTTTGGAGAAGTTTACCATCAAATTGGTTGCAGGATGAGGAATTTTGTTACCACAGAAAGATGTCCATTCAAAATGGTCTCCTAGGTTATGAAGAGGTTGTGATCTGCTTTAACAGACTGGACTAAGGGAAAGAGAAGGAGGAGAACCCTATTTCCATTCATACACAAGGGACTGCAATGTGGTCTTGATCTGTCTTAGTGGAAAGGGTTTTGTACTTTGAAATTATATATCTTAATTTAAGTTTTGAGAGATGATGATGATGGTGATGGTGATGGTGATGGTGATGGTGATGGTGATGGTGATG
>JAJPUD010001433.1:324733-342230 GCA_023553655.1 Myrmecobius fasciatus | reverse complement strand
ATAGATAGATAGATAGATAGATAGATAGATAGATAGATAGATAGATAGATATAGGTATAGATATATCTATATCCATATATTATATATAGAATATAGAAGGGTAAATTAGTAATGATCTAAGGGGATAGGGAAGCAGGAGAGGGAGCCTCCAAAACCCTTTGGCAGAAAGGAGGATTTGAGGTGAGCCTTAAAAAGAGACCAAGATATCCAGAAGGTGGAAATGAGGAGGAAAAGCATTACAGGCATGGGGGACAGTAGAAAATGGAGTGTGGTTGGTGAGGCAGAGAAAGGAAGCCAATTTTTCTAGAATATGAAATATTTGTAAGAAAGTAAAATGTAACAGCTACTTATTTCAGTTCCTTCTCTGTTCATCATCTGAGTTGATCTTGAGACTCTTTGCCTTATTCATTGCAGTAGGGTCAGCCCAGCAGCTTGAGCTGGCTCCATTTTTATATGCTAGCCACAGGAAGCCTCAGAGAAGGAGAGAAGTTGGTGCCTTCATCAGAGTATTGGTTGATAATTTTGACTTTCCTGGTCCAAAGATCAATTGCCTCTTTTTGATTTTAATATCATATACATTCTTCTCAAAAGGGACTCCCTTTATACCCCATTTCTTTCATTTAATTCTAGTAGCATCTTATCCATAGCCTAAGGCCCAGTTCCTTCTCAAGAAATATTCTTAAATGTATGAATGAATGAGTGAGTGAATAATTCTGGGGTAGGATGAGGATGAGAGACAGCCTTGCAAAATAAATGGATTGTTGGACTTGGAGTTAGGAAGACCTCAATTCAAATCTTAATCTTATATTCTTAGTACCCATGTGACTCTCACCCAGTCCCTTAATGTTTCCCTGACTTATTTCCTCAATTGTAAAAATATGGTTGATAAATAGTACCTATCTCCCAGGGTTGCTCTGAGAATCAAATGATTTAATGTATGCAAAGTGCTTTGTAAATCTTAAAGCACTTTGTAAATATAACTTGTTATCATTACTGTTTTGCTTGGTTTCCAAAGAACTGTCTGTTAAAAACATTTTCTTCATAAACTCTGACTTGCCTTTTCATTAGTAATCCATACAGAAACCAGTCTAGTAAGGTTTAAGTATTTTTTTCTCATTTCTCTCTTCCCCTTTCCTCCCCAGCATGCCCCCTCCTACAGATCTTAGATTCTAAACTTCTGGAAAACTTTGTGAATAATTTATAACCTTTTATTACCCGTTGTTCTACTCCCTTTGGGGGAAGTGAAGAGAAACATTTGTCTTTTACAGTTTATTCTCCCGTGAACTGAGACCCAGTTGGCTTCAGACATAAGTGAAGATTTACAGTCATGGAAGCTCTCCTTTTGGGAATGGTTGATTGACCCACAATTTTGATTAACCAAAATAACATTTACCCCAAACATAGCTAAAACACTATTTGTTAATAATGTTACCGGGAGAATGTGGATTTTTATCAGCTATAAGAAGAATTCTACCCTTTTCAACCTTTCTCTTGGATGCTTTATGAGAATGTCTGATTTTCTACTTTGTATTATGTAAGTTCTTTGGTTTGGTGACAGATTTTTTGTTTCTATTTTAGACTTTTTGGGATGGAAGAGAAAGAAGAGAAAGTCAATCCATGACTGTATAGACTACTGTCATTCCAATCTAAGGGCCATGGACATCTGATGGGACTTGCATTTGGGAGGAGGGAGGGGGTGAAACCTATTGCTCATGATCTTTTTTAATTGCTCAGCTGGGCAGTGAGCATCCAAGAACTTGTTTGCTAGAGAACTGATTCCAGGTCAGTGGATTGTGTAACTAAAAGAGACCTTAGATGTCATCTTGTCTAATCTCCCATATATTGGAGGTTTTATTGAAAATTTTTTATTGAGAGTTCTTTTTTATTTTTATATATTTTTAATTTTAAGAATATATTTGTTTAATCTGAATTTAAGACATAAAGCAAACATTTCCATAGCATAGTATAATAGGGGGAAAAAAGATGGTTGAACTTGAAACTATGAATCTATTTCATACCATTTGTTATTTATTTAAATATGTAATAAAGTTATATTGTAACCTTTTCCCTCTTCACTTCCCCCACCCCTACTCTGCTCTAGAGATGGCTATCATTAGATACAAGTGCATGTGTGTATGTATATATACACATACAATATTGCTGTTACTATATGCGACGTTCTCTTGGTTTTGCTCATTTTACTGTTCATTATTTTGGGCAAGTCTGTTTTTCTAAGATCATTGAGCTCATCATTTCTTGCAGCTTAGTAGTAATCCATCACAATCATGTCACACCTTGTTCAGCCATTTCTCAATGAATGGCCATCCCTTCAATTTCCATTTCTTTCCCACACCCAAAGATCTGTTTCACATATTTTAGAATTTTTAAAAATATCATTCTCAAATTTCCAAGTACTTTACCCTTATTCTCTACCAAACGGGAATCTCATTTATGGCCCAAAAAAAGGTGTATACGTGAAATAAATAAACATTTTAACTATATCTAAAAATATACCTCAAATTTCCAGTCTTTCTATTCTTTACCTAGAAGGACACATGATTTTCCATCAGATACCATTATAAGTATCTTGCTCTTTTGCACTGATTAAAGTTTGAAATCTTTCATTATTTTCTGTCTATAAATTATTGCAGTGATGTGCACATTCACAACTAGGTGGTAGAATAGACAGAGCACTAAGCCTGGAGCCAGGAAGAACTGAGTTCAAATTCAGCCTCAGACACTATCTGTATGACTCTGAGCAAGACACTTAAACCTGTCTTTGACTCAGTTTCTTCATCTGTAAAATAGGGATAATAAAAAGGACCTATTTCCCATAGTTTTGGGGAGGACTAAATGAAAAAAATATTTTAAGTGCTTTGTAAGCCTGAAAATGCTATATGAATGCTAACTACTATTATTGTTGTTTCCAGTATAGTTGGATCATTCTTTTTTGTTGCTGTTCACTCATTTCAGTCGCTTCTGTCTCATTATGACCCTGTTGGGGATTTTCTCAGCAAAGATAGTGGAATGGTTTGCCATTTCCTTCTCTAGTTCATTTTACAGATGACAAAAACTGAGGCAAATGGAGTCTTGCCCAGCACCACACACTAATGTCTGAAGCTAGGCTTGAACTCAGATCTTCCTGACTTCAGGCCCAGTCATTTCTTAGCTCCACCAAAAATGAATGAGCATGGCTATTTTCCCACAGCCCCTCTATCATTTGCTATTTTTCTGTTTTGTGATCTTTGCCAACTGACAGTTATGAAATAAAAACCTTAGAAATGATTTTATTTGCATGTCTCTTTGAAACATGCTTTATTCCTGTGGCTTCCCTTTTCATTTTACAAGTTAGGAAACTGAATGAATTCATCAAAGTATACATGTAATAATCAGCAGAGCTAGGATTTGAATCCATGTGCTTTTGGACTATCAGCAGTATCTGGCTTGTAGTAGACCCTTAATAAGTGCTTGTTGATTGATTAAGTGATTAAATTCAGATCTCCCATTTTACCACTGAGAGTCCTGGGGAGTCCAGTGAGAACAGAAAGGACTTTTGAAATGATCTAATTTAATCCCTTCATTCTATAGCTGAGAAAGTGAGAGCCATGGGAGTTATGACTTCTCCAAAGTCATTGTTTGTATGTAAGGATTTGCCAACTTAATAATTCCAAAAATTTATTATTCTTTCTTCTTCATCCCCCATGCCAGTTCCTATGGGAGACCTTTACTGATCCCTCTCTTCTCCCTCTGCCTCCTACCCCTTTACTTTGTTATCTTATGCAATGGATTATAAGAAGTTGAAGAGAATGAACTAATCAATTTTTGCCTTTCTATCATCAATGCCTACCACAATACTTGGAATATTAGTGTTTAATAAATGCCTGCTGACAATAAACAAATGAATGGATAAATGAAACAAATCTCTTCTTTTTTCTGGAAAATGCATTAGTAGAACCTCATTAACAATTAGTATAAAAAGAATTTTTAATTGTGAGAAGAAGCAGTCTCAGGAAGGCCAAGCCGCCATTTTGTTTTCTTGGAAAAACTGATATATATCATATTTTTTGAAAAGGGGGCAAACTATTCTCTCTCATTGTTTGCCTGGAGTTATCTTCAACCTCACTCTCCATTTGCAAAGTCATGGAGTAAACACAATTTTCCAGTAGAGAAAACACAATGTTTTCTTCATATCTCTGCAGCTAGGAAACCCAGAGAGGGGGATTTTACCAGGCACTGAAGTCATAGGTTTCCTAGTCCCAAGTCAGAACATCCGTTTGTATCTTAGGGCAGATTTTCTTCAAAGCCAAAACAAATAGACAAAAAAAGTCCGATCCTCCAGTGTCTGACCTCAGGGTTAAGAGAAACTAAGCAAAATCAGATCACAACTGCTAGGAAGTCATTATTCTCACTCTTCTTCTGGGATCCCTAAATAATTAGCTTTGCAAAAAGCAAGTTCAAATCTGAACTCTCCTCCAGGGATTTTCGGTGTCCAAACAAACAAGCCATTGAACAGAAAAAGTCTCCTATGAAGGGAGTGCCAAGGTTTCCTTTGACTTTGGGTCCTTAACTTCAGGCCTCTTCTTCGAATGTTGACTCCTGCTCCACTGGGAATCCTTACCACCTGTAGTGGAGGACATTTTCTCCTAATTGGAGTAGTTTTATATTTCTCTAAGTATTTGTCTCTTTTAAGTTATCCGTTTTGTTGTCATGTTTGTTTACAATAGCTTCTAGCAATTTCCTCTTCATCTGTCATGATTTCTGTTTTTTCTTCTTTTTTATATTAATGTCTTTTTTCCAAGGTAGCTAATAGTTTGTTGATTTTATTAGTCTTTAAGCAAAGTAATTCCTAATCTTATTTTATTAATTCATCAAGTTCTTTTTCTTTATTTTCAATTTTGTTTTTCTCTTCTGTTATCTTCAAAATTTCTATTATGTTTGGGATTTTTTGATTTGCATACTAGTTGATTGATCTTTTACTTCTCCATTATGTTGATAAATATACCTAGAGATTATTTCTCCCTCTGAGCACTGCTTTTGCTTCATTTGACAAGTTTTAGTCATCTTGTTACTATAATTTTCTTGAATAAAATTAAAAATTGCTTTTATAATTTGATTTTTACTCCATGTATTTAGAATTATTTTGCTTAGTATCCATTAAATGTGAATGCTTTCCTTTAATAACAGCTGTTGAATATAATTTTATTTTGCTATATTCCATAAAAGATCTGTTTAATGATGCTGCTTTTCTCCATAAATTTGCAAGTATTTATATCATAGTAAATGATCAATCTTTATACATTCTTATTCACCGGTTCATAAAAGTGTTATGCGTAAGTATGAACTATATACATTTTTGAAGATTCACTTTCAACACTATCTGGGGATCTAGAATATCTCATCTTTCTAAAATTCTATGTTAATGCCCTGACTGAGCTCCTTAACTCCTTCTTTCTAGCTTGTCTTTTGTTTAGATATATCTAACTCTAAAGTGAGCAATTCAAGTCCCCTACAAATATTATTTTGTTGTCTATTACTCCTGATAAGTGAATTAGCTTTTCTTTTCAGTATTTGCTATAATCAAAGGGAAGGCAGCATGGTTCAGTAGGTAGAGAACTGTTCTTGGAACTAGAAAGCTATAGTTTCTAGTTCTGCTAAAAAACATATATTGGTAGAGACATCTAGATACCTCTTGTAAATGAACATTGGACTTGGATTCATGAGAATCTGAGAGCAATTTATATATTGTACTTTCTAATTGTATGATTCTGGACAAATCATTGAATGTCTCTCAAATTCAGTTTCCCTATATGGAAAATGAAAAGATATAGCCACGAGATTGTTGTGAAGATAAAATATAGCTATCTGCCAAATATGTTAAGATAAGTAACAGATAAGTCGCCTACGTGCATTGGCAAAGGAGGTCTCCTTAAACTTTGTAGTTCCCTATGACAATAAAACCATAGATCCAGCCCATATCCCTCTGCCTATTATATTGGAGTTTATATGCTATTAAGTATGGTACATGGTGAATACTTAGTACACCATAAATGGTTATTGAATTTCATCATTAGTCAATCCCATTTTAGCCTAGTCAATCTTATGAGCCTTAATTAATGGATGTCAAAACATTGAATATAAGTTCTTCGTAGTTTTTTTTTTTATTTCATCATATTCTTCAATGCCTGAGACATAGAAAACTCTTAAAAAGTAAATGTTTCTTTCCTGATTTACTGACTGTTATATTTCATCCTCTTTGCTGCATTTAAGCATAATTTTTCTTTGCTTTTCCTTTTTTGCACTGTTTGTTTTTATTGCTAGATTTTTTATGAAATCATAATTGTTTGATTTTTGGATTCAACTAAAGCATACTAGATTTCCTTCCCACCACTTGTTTTAACTCTATGTTTATCTTATCTTTGATTGGGAATGAATTTTTTTGGATGTTCTATACCACCAGAATTTTGTTGTTTGGAGAGATGAACCATGAAGGCTTCACAGGAATGGAAACTAAGGCAGAGGGATTTAACTTGAGAATGTTTGGATAGAAAAATGCTTGCTGCAATTTTTGCTTTTGTTTTTAGTTTGATTAGGTTTTATATTACTGTGGGTAAAGAACAAGCCCCCACCATAATGTGCCTGGAAAAAAGGAACAGACATGCAAATTGGGATAAATAGAATTGTATTTTCCTTAACCTAATAAAGGTGAAATCATTAGGAAACTGGTTTTGCTCTCTATTCTTCCAATCTCAAATACATCCCTTGCTTCATTGAAAGAGTTTTTTATATGAGGACTTCTTCCAGAAGCTGAAGGAATAGACACAGTAAGAGTAAAATCTCTTCAGACCATCCTTTCTCATTTTAAGGTGTGATATCTATATTCTCTATGAAAAGTTGCTTCCAAGTTTCTTGCATGAGAAGGGTACCATAACTAGAAAGAAAGAAAGACTGGGGTTTAATCTCAGAGACACCACATTTAGAGTACTCAGGCTGTTTATATTTCTTTTCAGCAATAACTAAACCTACTAACTACTTAACAAGAATGATTAGTTAAATATGAAAGCTGATGATTGTCTCTTCTCCAACCTAATATCTGAGGGCTTCTCTACTTATTCTTTGAAAACAGTGATCTCAAAGTATCCCAGAATATACATTTATGAGAATATATGTCCTTTTTCTCCCCTTCCAATTGGATTTTTCTTTAAAAAAGCTGATTTCATGGTGTTTTATACTACCTTCCCTACATTGACAGAAGCCCATAGAGAGCTAAAAATGACTTTAGAGAGATCATCTAATCCAAACCCTTCATTTTAAAGATGAACAAAGTGGAGCCAGAGAAGGGACAGTGATTTGCTCACAAAGATAAGATGGATTTAAACCCAGAGCCTTTGATTCCAATCCAGTGTTTACTCTTGGAATAGTCACAAGATCAAGTACATTCTGAAACTTGGAATTCACAACCCTGAATGTCTTATATGTACAATGAGTTTTCCTCATTGAAAAATGAACGCATTACTTGGCACAATAATAAATCTTCTCTGTTGCTGTGTTTCTTCTAGAAGGCCTTATTCTGAGACATAGTGTGATATATTGGATAGAATGCTCACCTTAGAATCAGATTCTTCCATCCTTAACTAGATCAATGGTCTTCATCAAATTTGCTTAAAGAGATTTAATTTTTATAAAGTAATTTAATTTAAAAGTAATTTTAAATAATTTTAAAGTCACCTCTGAAACTCAGTTTCCTTATTTGTAAGATGGGGCTGATATTATCTATACTGACTATATTGAAAGTGCTGTTGAAAATCTCGAATGAGATAGAAGATAGACTTTTTCAAACCTTAAAGACACACACACATGCAAATTACAAGTGATTATTAAAATAGAATATAATCTGCTTGAGGGCAGAGGCTATTTCTACTTTTATCTTTGTAACCATAGCACCTAGTCATCATTCAATAAGTGTTTATTTATTAAGTGCTCACTATGTTCTAGAACTTGACTAAATGCTGGAAGTACAAAGATAAAAATAAAATAATCTCTGCCCTTCAGGATTTTATGGGTTTTTAAATTCAGTAGTTGTTCATAGTCAGCACTTGATGAATGTTCATAGAATTGAATGATTATTCAGACCCTCGTAGACCAGTCATTCTTAAGAGTCTTTAATTTGGGGTCCATAACACAAATCCAATCTCTGCTTCCTATTTGTGGCATATATATCTTGTTTGTACATAATTGTTTACATGTCTCCCGTTAGATTATGAGCTTCTTGTGGCCAAGATCTGTTTTTAATATTTTTCTGTATTGACAGTACTTAGCACAGTACATGGCACATAGTAGGTACTTAATATGTGCTTCTTGGGTTGATTTGTCTTGACCAAGAGCCTCTGTAGGTAACTAGTGTTTCTGCTTTCTGCCCTTCTTCGTAGGATTTCTCAGCCGAGGATGCATTTTTACTTTTATTCTGTAATATTTGAGGTTTATACCAGGCCCTTCCTGATCTCTACCTGGTTCCGGACATGTCAGTTACCTTGTGTTCCCAGGAACATCAGTGTTACCTTGGCACTGTCCAGTACGCCCACTGGGCAGCAGCCTCCATTCACCTGGAGCTTTGGAGCTAAATTTCATTCATCCTTGATTTCATTTTGATTGAGTTCTGCCAGGTGCTGACCCTAAAGTTATTCTGAAGTAAGCTGGGGACAGGCTTTCTCAATCCTCCCCTTACTTATGTTTCCCAGGCATCATGCACTCTTTTAAGCCCAGACTCCCTGAGACATTCATTGCTCTCCTTGTTCCATGAATGGGAGCAGTGACATCTCCCCCCCCCCCCCCGGTCCAGCATTAAGCGCCTGGCTCCTTAAGTCAGAGTTATGGGCTTCAGCCTTGCTGATCACAAAAAGCAGCCCCCTTCCATCCTTTTTTTAGATGAAAAGCATGGCGTTCCATCAGTTTCAACTGTTAAAGCATTATTCCAGGAGAGACACAAAAAGCTAATTTTACAAAGCACAATAGCCTGGGACATTATAGCGAACATTTGATGGACTTCTGCTTGCTAATGGCTTCAGCTGCAGGGGGAAATCCTTTTAATCAGGAAGAATGGACGAGAATGAAGAGAACAACTTACCGTTTTGAAAAGGGGAAAAATGCAATCTAATGGGCCTACTTTGCTCTATGCCCCCCCAAACAGGCTCAGGGCCCCTTTTTTATTTCTACCTCCTATCGCCCTGGCTTACAGCTCTGTGGGCTAAGTAGTTCTATTTTATTGCAAGATTCTGCACGCAGGAAACTTGTTTCTGAAAGGGTACAGCCCCTTTTAGTCTTCATTGAGATTGGTGGGAGATGGTTAAGGGCTTTTAAATTGTGATAAAAAGAAGGGGTATCAAGCCAAATTTGGGTTGAATTCAGATTCAATCTGGGCAACATTTTGGTGCTTTAGTGGTACTAAAGGTCGATAGCTTTAGAATATCTCAGAATATCTCAGTAGCAGCTGGCATCTGTATAATCCTTTTAACCATTTTGCTAAATAATAGTAATAAAAATAATATATGAACTTATAATAAACATAAATAATTATATATACACACATAAATACACCTATTTATAGATCAATACTTTGTGCATATATGTAATTTTATATGCAAATATATATGTGTATGTGTGTGTGTGTATAGTTATATACTCTTCGGACTGTCTTTTAGGCTTTTCTTGACTTTATACATAGATGCACACATACACATACATAAATACAGAATATGTGTGTGTGTATATATCTATAGATATAGATATCCATATCTATCTACATATATAGATATGATATCTATATCTAGATATATTAAGAGAGAGAACCTCAGTGTTTGGTATCTTATCCTGCCAGGAGATCTTCAGAGTCTTTCTAAGAATGCTTCTTAAGATTTCAGATTCTACAGCAGAGAGCACAACTCCATAGGGCTGGCCACATTGTTTGAATACCAAATGTACTCTTGCCAAAAAGAGTATTTTAAGGAGAATTCACACAGAGCAAGTGCTCACTGAGTGGCCAGAAGAAGCAAAACAATGACACTCTCAAAGTCTCCTTTAAGAACTTTGGAATAGATTACATGACATGGAAGACACTGGCATAGATTCCCCCAGCATGGTGTGCCTCACCAGAGAGGATGCTGTGCTCTATGAGCAAAGCAGAATTGAATTAACTCAAAAGATACACGAAATGCACAAATTTAGAGAATCCACTCCAAATGTTCACATGGACTATTTGTGCCTGACATGTGGCAGAACATTCCAAGCTCATTTTGCTCTGTTCAGGCAGCTAGACACACAATAACTGGATTTTTAACATAGTAGTGTCATTTTGGTTCTCTTTGAGAACGAAGGACAACAACCCAACATGTACATATACATGTGTGTATGGCCATATCTAGATACCTATATAAAGATTTGTAAAGTAATTTACAAATATCTCATTTGATTTTCACAACCCAGAAAGAGGCAGGTGATATTATTTCTTTCTTTCTTTTATTGATCTATTAATTAAATTTTAATACACATTGCTTTATGAGTCATATTGGGAGAGAAAAAATCAGACCAAATACAGAACAGAAAGGGGGAGAAAAAACAGAAAAAAGAATTTAACATAGCAAGTGCTTATATACATTCAATCTCCATAGTTCTTTTTTCTGGATGCAGGTGGCATTTTCTGTCCATAGTCCATTGGAATTGCCACTAAGAAGAACCAAACTTTTCATAGTTGATCATTCCACATTCTTGCTGTTATTGTGTACAATGTAGTCCTTGTTCTGCTTGTTTCACTCAGCATCAGTTCATGTAAATCTTTCCAGGCATTTCTAAAATCAGCTTCATCATTTTTATAGAATAGTAATATTTCATTATTTTCATATACCACAACTTGTTCAGCTGCTCCTCAGTTGATGAGCATCTACTCATTTCCCAATTCATTGCTAGCACAAAAAGGGTGCTACATTTTTGCACATGTGGGTCCTTTTCCCTCCTTTATTATTTCCTTGGTATACAGACCCAGTAGTGAAACTGCTGGGATAGACAAAGTTTTATAGCAATTTGGGCATAGTTCCACATTACTCTCCAGAATGGTTGGATCATTTCACAACTCCAACAATGTTATTAGTGTCCCAGTTTTCCCCCCATCCTCCTGTGAAATGGTACATCAGAATTATTTTAATTTGTATTTCTCTACTCAATAGTAATTTAGAGCATTTTATATGACTATAGATGACTTTAATTTCATCATCTGAAATTTGTCTGTTCATATCCTCTGACCATTTATCAATTGAAGAATGAATTGTATTCTTATAAATTTGATGTAGTTCTTTATATATTTAAGAAATGAGATCTTTATCAGAAACACTGACTGTAAAGGTTTTTTCCCCAGATTTGTACTTCCCTTTTAATTTTGTTTCTGTTGCTTTTGTTTGTGCAAAATCTTTTTAATTTGATGTAATCGAAGTTTACCATTTTGCCTTTCATAATGTTCTCTAGTTCTTCTTTGGTCATAAATTCTTCCCTTCCCCAAAGCTCTGATAGGTAACTTATCCCTTGCTCTCCTAATATGCTTATAATATCACCCTTTATATGCAAATCGTGTACCCATTTTGACTTTATTTTAGTTTGCGGTGTGAAATGTATGTTTATGCCTAAATGTCTCTTCTTCCTGTCCCTATTCAATTTTCTCCAGAAGTCACCTCTAGGTTTTCTAGGATCCTATTAATCTCCCTCATTTCTTTCTTGTTTATTTTGTTGTTAGATTTGTCTAATTCTGAGGGGAATGTTGAAGTCCCACACTAATAATGTTTTGCCATCTATTTTTTTCCTATAACTGGCTTGATATCTTTTCTAGGAATTTGTATGCTTTACCACTTGGTGCATATACATTTAGTATTGTTACTACTTCATTTTTTTACATTAACCTTTATCAAGATATACTTTCCTTCCTTGTCTCTTTTAATTAGATCTATTTTTAGTTTTGCTTTTATCTGAGATCAGAATTGCTACCCCTATTTTTTACTTCAGCTGAAACATAATAAATTAGGTTACCTGTACTCTGTATGTGTTTCTCTGTGTCAAATTTGTTTCTTGCAAACAACATATTGTAGGATTCTGTTTTTTTAATCCATTCTGCTATTCATTTCCATTTTATGGGAGAATTCATCTCATTTACATTCAAAGTAATGATTATGAGCTCTGTATTTCCTTCCATACTATTTTCTCCCATGTATATACTTTTGTTCTCTCATTCCACCTTGTCCTTAGTAGTGTTTTTGATCCCTCTCCCCACTACCTTATCTTCTATTACCTCTGTTCCCTTTCTCTTACCTTTTTTCCTAGTGGTTCTGCCTTTCCTTCTATCCACCTCCTTCTTATTCTTTCTTCTTTCTCCTCCTACTTCTTTACAGGGTTAAATAAATTTCTATACCCAACTGAATGATTAAGTTATTACCTCTTTGTGTCAAAACTGATGAGATCAAGATTCAAACAATGCTCATCCTCCTCTATTCTTTTCCTCAATTATAATAGGTCTCTGTGCCTCTTCATGTGATCTAATTTATCCCATTATATCTTCCTTTTCCTCTTTTTTCAGTACTGATCTTTTTTCCAACCCTTAATGACTTTTTCTTTGATATCATCATATCAGAGTCCACCCAGAACCACACCCTCCAACCATGTGATGTCCCCTTCTGTCTGCCCCAATAACAGATACACTTCTCAAGAGTTACAGATATTATTTTCCCATCTAGAGTTGTAAACATTTTAATTTTTTAGTAATATATCTTTTATCCCTTATTTTCCTTTTTATACCATTTTTGAATCCTGTGTTTGAAGATTAAATTTTCTGTTTATTCTGTTTTTTTAATAAAAATGATTGAAAGTCTCTTACTTCATTGAAGATCCATCACCTCCCCCTGAAAGATGATGCTAAGTCTGGCTATCTTTATTTTAAAGATGTAAAAACAGGCACACAGAGGTTGTGTCCTTTCCAGAGTCACAGAGGTACTAATGTATAAAGTGAGATTTGAGCTCATCTTCCTGCCTGTACATCAGACAACCATGCAGTAGACATTTATTAAGCACCTGTTAATGTGTTAACTCTGCTGGTACCAAAAAAAAAAAAAAAAAGGCAAAAGCCAGTCCCTGCCCTGAGGGAACTTCATATCTAATGGAAGAGATAACATGTAGATATGTGTGTACAGACAAGAGAGATACAGCACAAATTAGACAAAGTAACAGAGGCCAGGCATTAGTATGGAGAGAAATCAGGTGCTCGTGCACTCTCTATTAACTCCCTAGCCACTTAGTCATTTAGAACATTAACCCATATAATCCTTAGCCTGGTAGGTAGATGCTGTATGTATTATTACCACCATTTAATGTACATTTAATCAATGAGCAAAATGAGCCAGAGAAAAGTTAAGTAGATTGCCCACGTCCAAATAGTGGACTGTTCAGTGTCAGAAGAGGGACTTTTGGGTTCACACCTTAGATATTGACTTCCTGTTGTGAGATCTTGAGGACCAACTTCTAACCTTCTGAGATCTCAGTTTCCTCATCTGTAAAGTAAGGATTTGGGTTTTAGTGGCCCCTGAAGTTCTTTCCAACTCTGGACCTACTATCTTATGATCTCATGACATATAATATCTTATGCCAGTTCACTTTGGAGTCAAATTGATTCATTAGAGGTGATTCAGAAAATTTTGATTTGGGTTAGCAGCGGGAAAGATATCATTAGAGACATGTAGGACCCAAAGAAGAGCAAATGATCTGGTCATATGCATCTCCATTTCCCTTCCTTCCCTCCATACCTCTTATTTCTATAGATCAATACAAATATATATATATGTGCATATATAGATTGTCAAAGGACAATCACAACATCATGAGACTTATGTGAAAACCAGGCTTATTACAAGAGAAATTAACCTGTATGTGGAACTTAAATGGTCCAGTTTACATAATGGGCTAATGTGCATCTTTAAGTGTGTGTGTGTGACAGTGTGTGTGTGTGTTTGTACCATGTGCATATACATTTGTGTACATATATGTATAATGTATATTTATATGATCATGTGGAGATATATGCAAATGTATATACTACATATATGTTGTATATATAATTGTACGTATACATATAATAAACACATGAGTGTGTATTATAATTATATGGATATGTATATATGTGCATGTTTTATATGCACAAATACTAAAGATTGAAGGATAATTGATAGAAGTGCCTTTGCTCATTTTTATCCATACAATATCAGTACATGCATGAATATACATACGTCTATATACGTGTAAGTCAATAGCTAAGTATAAAGAATCCCAGCTTGGTCAGGCATTTGATCCTTTGTGAAGGATTCATGAGAGAATATAAACAAGTGTCTGTTGTCTAATATGAAACAGTATTGATGAATTTGGGAAATATATATTAAGAAAATCATGGCCGAACAAGTTGTGGTACATGAAGGTAATGGGATATTATTTTTCTCTAATAAATGATGAAAAAACTGATTATAAACATGCCTAGAAAGACTTACACAAACTGATGCTGAACAAAACAAGCAGAACTAGGAATATATTGTACACAATAACAATAAGAATTTTAGATGATCAACTATGAAAGGTTTGATTCTTCTCAGTAGATCAGTGATCCAAGGTAATCCCAATAGACTTTAGACAGAAAATGCCTTCTGCATCCAGAAAAAGAATTAAGGAGACTAAATGCAAATCAACACTTACTATGTTCACTTCTTTTTTCTATTTTTTCCCTCCCATAGTTTTTCCCTTGTGCTCTGATTTTTCTCTCCCAACATGATTCATAAAGCAATATGTATTAAAAATAAATAAACTTACTATAATAAGAATTTTTTTAAAAAGTACTGCTAGATGAGAGCTGAGCATTAAAAAATCAAGAGGGAAACATGAGAAAAAAAAAAGATCATGGATCCATCAAAGTCAGAATTCCAACCGCAATGTGTCCATTCATTTTTAGTTTTTAGTTTATGTTTCAGTCCCATGAAAGTCTTTGATTAAACATCAGTCACAAAAAAATAGTCTCTATTTTGTTGAGAGCAATGACAGCAACAATAAGCATTTATTAAGTACTTACTGTACTAGACACTATTCTAGGTCCTAGAGATTTGAATTTAAGAAAAAAGAAATACAGTTCCTGCCCTCAAGGATTTTAATTCTTTCTAGTGGGAGAAAACAACATATAAGAAGGGAATCAAAAAGGGGATGCTTGGGGAATAGGTATCTGTGGGAGATGGAATTGAAGCCTGGAGAAAGGGGAATGTTTGGTCTAAGCCCTTTCCCCAAATGGAGGTTCTAGGAATAACTCACCAATGAAAGAGTCCCACAGGAGTAGAGGAAAAAAGCAGCTGAAACATAGAGGTGAAATCTAGAGAATTAAGGATGGCTAGTCTGAGCCCTTCCCAGGGAATCTCTTAGAATAATAATAATTTCCTCAACAGCACAAGTCAGGCCTAAATTCTGAAGACTTTTCAGGATGACTTTCTTCTAAAATGTTTTTAGAAGAAAATAGCAGGAAATGCATCCAAGCCAACTGAGAAAATTGTCTTCTCAAAAACTCCTGAAATCAGACATCTAGGTTTGGAAAGAACTATTTGGTCCAACCTCCTCAGAATGGAAAGCAGGCTCAGGGAGGATAAATAACTTCACTATGTAAAGGCTGTGGAAAAGTGAGAAATGTTGGTAAGAGGATTTTTTTTTCCTAGTCAGTAAAGTGTGCAGTGGAGTTCCAAAGTTTTCTGTCATTAGCAGATTTTCATTTTTATAAACTCATCAGCTCATCGATCTGGGCCTTGAAAGGGAAATTAGAAGAGAGAATATTGAAGTTGAAAAAAAAAAACATTTTTCTTTATCTAGTCTAACCCTTTTATTTTCCAAAAGAGGTCTGTTCAATTACCTGTCTATGATCACAAAGGCAGTAAGTAATAAAACTGAGATTTCCCTCTTTCCAAAATCTAGAGTTCTCTCTACTGCAAAATCCTGGGCCTTGCCCTTTCCTATACACTCTGAATTTTGTCTTCACTGGGCAAGAAGTCATTAATCCCAATCCTATTATCTTATCTGTAATGGAGAGAGAGGGATGTTAAATAGATGTTGAAAAATTAGAGTTGAAAAACCTTCCTTTTAGTAGAGAGATGGAGGCTCAGGAAGGTCACCTATGCAGCTACTGTGGCTGTTGTTTTTATTTCATTCTTGGACTCTAATTTGCAGAACAACTACAACAGGGAAGGTTTTCTTTCCTTTTTTCCCCAAGAGCTCCATGCATAGATGTAATCATAAATCCAGCCTTCCCCCAAGTTATCTAGGTTGGAGTGTGATATAAATATATAGATGTAGGTATATCTATATAGATAGATTTATAAACATGTTTGTATATATTAAAATAAGATGCATGTTTACATATAGATGTAGGTATGGATATAGACACAGATATCTATGCATCAGTATAGAAATCATATATGAAATCAAAATGGATAATATGTATGCATATATGCATATTTATAGTACATATATAATAAATATATACACTATGAATACCATATAAAACAAAAGGCATACCTGAGGATATTTACATATATATACATGTGCCTTTCATATAAATTATTCATATAGTGATATAGATTTGTGTATATATGCATAGATATATACACACATACATATGTATACACACACATACCCCTAAAAGAAAGTCATAAGAGATAGAAGGTTATTAATAATGTTTTCTCTGTCCTTGGTTCTACTTTCCATAAATTTGCCCTGCCCAAGTAATCTTTTGCTGATTCTCTGATGAAGAAGAGAGAATCTGAACCTGTTGAGTGGGGGCCATGCCATTTCACTGGTCACTCCCCATCACTGAACAGTAACATTCTTGAAATCACTTGTCTTTTCCCCATACTGAGGTAAGCCCTAGTAAGGGTTTTGTTTGTTAAATTATCATGTTCCCACAGCAACACGTTTTGGAAAAGGCTCAGCCCTCTGTTCCCCTTTCAGGGCTGCCGCTTTTCATGTGATCTGCATTTTAACACAAGTAGCAGGACCTCTTTCTTTTGTCCATGGTTAATTCCTCTCCCCCTTTCTGATACTCCCCACCCCCACCCCCCAATTACTGGTGGCCAGGGAAAGTCAAGTACAAGCAGCCTAGGGGCAATGGTGCCATATATGGCAACTTCCTGGATGGACCAGTGGCTGGGATTTTATCAGGTGAATGTTGCTCAATGCAAATGGACCCTTAGTGCAGCGCATAAACTGGAATAGTTGATATTAGGTTCCTAATATTAGCTCCACATTCACATAGTCATCCTCTAGGGGTATTAGGTTTAAATCAATAAAAGTCACCTAAAAATACAAATGTACAATGAAGTCACATAGCATTGCAATGCACCATGCATTCTTCTTCCTTCCCTTTTCCTTTCTTTCTTTTCCTTCCTTCTTTCCTCCCTTC
>JAJPUD010001433.1:173787-324723 GCA_023553655.1 Myrmecobius fasciatus | reverse complement strand
ATATGAAAAGCCAACTCTGACGCCTCCAGCCATTAAATGGGAATTGCATATGAACAAATGGAAGAAGTGCACCATATAATACCGCTGAGACACAACGTTATCACCATCGTGCTCAGAGCATTTTTCAAGCTGGTTTATGTCCCAGCAGTTAATAGTTTGCTATTGTTGCTGGGTGAACACAATGCTATTAGCAACATGGAATTCTAAGGCTCTCTGTTTAGATTGTCTTCCCCCTCGAATCGCCTGAATTTAGATATTTGTAAACTGGATTTCAACAGTGCCCTTTCGTTACAATATAAAATTGAGATGAGTGCAAATGGTCATGACCCAATCCTTGTTTATTAATTAAGATTCTAGCAGCATTTTTGGAAGCCTGTGGCTTATGCAAAGTGGAATACTAATTACCTTCTGCATTTTCAGTAATAATGTAGTAGCTGGGCTTTTTTTTTGACAATGCCTTTTATACAGACAATACATTGGGCTCACAATGTGGTTTATTAACAAGGAAAGTGAATGTTTAATGGGATACTGATGCAGCTGTGGCAAAGTGGCACAAATTAGATCCCTGGCCAGGCAAGGGCACTGGAAATCTGTTGCTTGCTATTCATTTAAAGATGTCTCCAAATAGCTTTTATGTGAACCCACTAAACATTTGTTGACTATTTTCTCCATATAAAGGAAGTCGATTGTCCTGGAAAGTTTTGTTTTGTAACAATATTTTCCCTCCTTTTCTGAATACTTGGACAATTTAAAAAATAATAATAATAACCAAAAAATTGTAATAACCATATTTCAAAAATGTATAGTGCCTTTAGCCTTTTAGAGAAAGTTTCCTAAGTTATTTCTTATTTAAACTCCCTGAAACCAGATACTATATCTTCTTTCCAGCCCCTTGAGTGTCTGGTTCAATGTACTATTCATTCCAGGTGCTCAATAATGGTTTGTAAACTTAACTTATATTGCCATAAAATCATGGAATCCCAGAATTTGATCTATGACCTAGGGACACTGGTTTCTTTACTCTTCCTTGAACAAGATATTCCATCTCTAATTCTGAGCATTGTATGGGCTGCCTTCCATGCCAGGTATACTTTACCTTCTTATCTGTGCCTCCTGTTTTCTCTGACTTCCTTCAATGCACTTTCTCATCCCTCTTAATTCTAATGTCTTCCCACTACTGATTATTTCCTGTTTAGGTTGTAGATACCTTAATTGTACATAGTTGTTTGTTTGCTGTCTCTTCTTTTAGAGTGTAATCTCCTTGAAGGCAAAAGCTTTTATCTTTTTTTTTTTTAGTAACCCCAACTACTTAGCACAATGCCTAGAAAATAGTAGGTACTTAACCTACTATTTGTTGAGTGACTGACTTCAGAGACTTTTTAGTCCCACACAGGAATAAGATGATCTTGTGGTCTATATGAAACAAAGAAACCCGAAAGACCTAGATCTTTTTCCATGTAAATCTGAGCATTTTACAAGTGCCTTCTTTTCTATTTCTGACTCATTAATGTTAGTGTTATCTGAGGTTCCATTTGCAATTCAAGCATCAGTTATTAAATGCCTAATATGAATAAGACTCTGTAGCCACACAGATGAAAAATGGCATGGCTGGGACCCTGGTCTCAAAAAATTTATAATCCATTTATGAAAATGTATTCATATATGTACATACATATATGTGTACACATGTACATATACATGCATGTATACGTGCATGCAAATATACACACGTGTGTGTTTTATTATATATATAATTTTCTAACTTGTTGCTCATATGCATATATAAAAACAAGAAGTTACAAAACTATTGGAGCAATCAGAGAGAATATCAGTAAATAATGAACTAGTACCTATGCACATCATTGAAGGTAACATGACTGCAGTTGGGGGTGAGCTTTGAAGAAGATATTAAGAAAATAAGGAGGAAGAAAGACTTCATTCAAGGAATAAACTGAGATGGGAGGAGTAAGATAATAACAAGTAATACCATTTGGATGGAACCGAGTATGTGAGGGGGAGTTCTGTGAACTGAGTTTGAAAAGGTAGTTTGGAAGCAGGTCTTCTAAGTACTTTGAATCTCTGTCTCTAAGAAGTTCTATTTCATTGGTAGTCAGTGAACAGCAAGTGAATATTTTTTGAGCAGGGAAGTGACTAGATCAGCATTAAGAGGATTATTCTGGAGTTGGCCATCAGTCAGTCAATAAGCATTTATTAAGCACTTAACCATGTGCCAAGTATGCATTGAAGATGGCTAGAAGGATAAAAACATGGTCCCTGCCCTTATGGAGCTCACTCTTTAATGGAGGATACAAAACACAAACACCTAAGATATATGCTTTGTCAACAGGAGATAATCTCAGCAGGAAAGCACAAACAATAGAGAGGGGAGAATGAGAAGAAAGCCCAGGATGCATCCCTTGCAAAATGGTGAAAGGAAGTAATGCTGAAGGAAGCCAGAGAAATCAACAGGTAGACGTGAGGAGGGAGAGCATTGTAGGCATAGGAGACAACCAGTGAAAATTCACAGAATTGGAAGATGGAGAGTCATGTGCTAGAAGCAAGGCTGGTATTGTTTGATTATAGGTGAGATGAAATGGAGAACTGCACCAAAAAGTTGGGAGGGTGCAGGTTATGAAAGCCTCTGAAACCCAAACAGAGGATCTTTTATGAAGGGTGGATTGGAGATAGCAATGGTTAAAAGCAGGGAGGCCATGTAAGAATATAGGATAATGAGACTTGGCAACAAGAATCGGTGTATCATCTCAGTGACAAATATTGCAGAGATAGAGATGGAAGGATGTGACATCTTATGGGAGTTAGGTGGAGAAGAAAAGGTCAAAGATGATTGAGATTATGAGAATAAGTGATTAGATTTCATCATGAAGTATTTATTAAGTACCTACATGAACTGAGGAGTTTGCTGGACACTGGGGATCTAAAGAAAATAACATGTCAGGTCTGCTCTCAAAAGACATACATTGTAATACAGGAGATAGCATATGCATTTATAAGTATATGCAGAAAAACATTCAAAATTTAATACATTGGAGTTTGGGAGATAACAGGTATATAAGAAGCAAAGGGATATACAAAAGTTATTATGTAGAAAATGAGGCTTAAACTAAGTCTCAGAACACAAATGGTGGTTTTCCTTAGTTCTTTCCCTTCTTCAATCTCTTCCTTTGTCATTTCATTCACTCATTCCCTACTCTTTGTCCAACACATAGTAGGTGTTTCATCAACTTGATCAGTTGTCCAGTGGTCACTGGGTTTACTTTCTTTTTTATTTTGTGTCCATTGCATTCACTTTCACATTTTACTACTTCTGAGAAGATGCATCCTAAGCCTGTATCTTCTGCCCTGTCTTTTCTCCAAGCCTCCAGCTCTGCAGTTTCAGCAGTCTACAAGACATTTCTACCATAATGTCCTGCTACCATCTTAAACTCAACAAGACAGAGCGTGGAACAGTGGAACAGAACCAAGGTTCAAAATTTGTCTCTGCCACTTGTACCTGTGTGGCCTGGGACAAATCATTAACCTCCCTGGGTCTCAGTTTCTCATCTATAAAATGAGATGGTTGGACTACTTTACCTCTAAGATATTTTCCAGTTCTGCATCTGTGACCAAAGCCAAGTTAATTATCTTCCTTCCCTCCTTAAACCTATTCTTCTAGATTCCCCTATTTTTATCAAGGACAGCTCTTGATCTCTCATTTACTCCATTTACTCTGCCTCCTTCACCTCCTTCACCTACCTCAGTAAGAATCATCTCATCAACAAGAAAGAAAAGCTTTGAATATAGACCTAGCCATGAATCTCATGTCTGTATTTCAAGGACCACCTAAAGTTCAAAGGAAAGAAATAACAGAAAGTTGACCGGTACATGTTGCAGTCATATATTGTACCTACTAAGTCCTTTGCATGATTCCAGGTCCTAGAACATTGTTAGGCAGTTGTCTGTGTAGTGATGAATTTTGTAACAGCGTCCATACCGGCCCATGAAAATCATCCAAAAAGTCATAGAAGGGTTTCACATTGCATTGATATTGGAGGTACTCTGACCAATGAAGGCATGCCTCCTGGAAGAAGAAGCATTGTCCCTTAGAATGATGGATTCATCATCTGAGGACCTTAGCTACTGGTCTGTATAAACTTAGACAAGATATTTGGTGCCTCCATTAAAATGAAGGAGTGATTCCTAGGCTCCTTCCCACTCTAAATTGATACTGCTGCTGCTGCTGTGACTATAAATTCTATAAGAATAATAGGGTTTCCTTTTCAGATCAGTCATTTTTCAATTATGTTTAATTTTTCTTTTCTCCATTTGGAGTTTTCTTCACAAAGGTACTAGGATGGTTTCTCATTTCCTTCTCCAGATTTTTTCACAAATTAGGAACTAAGGCAAATAGGGTAAAGTGACTTGTCGAGGTCCATAGAGCTATGAAGCATCTGAGGACAAATTTAAATTCCAGAAGTCTTGCTGACATAAGACCCAGCATTCTGTGTACGATGGCACTACCTAGCTGCCCCTATCTTATTTTCTCCACTGACTAATACAATACTTAGCACAAGGCAGAGTTGGTTTTTCTAAATGAATTATTCTTTTTTTGGGTGGGAGTGGGGTGGGGGATTTGAGCTGTGATACCATTGCAATGGGGAAGTCATATTCAATAAACATTTATTAAATGTCTACTATGTACAAGGCACTTCCCTAAGCCTAATTAGCATTAATGAGCAGGGTAGTTTAGAGAGCTTCCAGAGACTGCAGAGAGATTGAGGGCCTTGGGTAGGATTTCACTTGGACCCAAGTCTTCCTGACTCTAAGACCACCTCTAATCGAGATGGGATGCAAACTCTCTAGAAGATTTTAATTGATTGCCATTCATTTTTACTGTGGCTTTGGGAAGTGGATAAGGCTGCTTTTTATCTCTCTTTTACAAAAAAAAAAAAAAAGGAAATTGAGGTATTGAGAAAGTAAGTGGTTTCTCCAAGTGGGAGATCCCAGACCAGAGCCAAAATCAGACTTCCAGCTGCTATGCAAGAGTTAGGCATTTTAGCTTCCCAAGCTGCCACCATTTCCCATAAGCTCTTTTTTTTTGTTATCCGGTACTTTTTACCTAACTAGAGATGGAGTTTTTAAAGGTATGGAATCTCTGAAAAGTAATTTTTTTCCCTTGTCATTTGCAAATGAATGATAAATCAACACATCTACATGTGCTTTCTCTCACATTTAAGGAGCAGTAGCTTTAATAAATGCCAGTAAGGTGGCTTGTAGTTAAAAGTAATTGGCTTTTCATCGTAAATCTCGGTGTTGGCGGTTTCAGCTGTCTCAGCTGTTCCAAATTGCTACAAGTTGATGCTTGATAAATGTAACACAACTCCGTTATGATTTTTTTATTCACCAACTAATTTGAATCCATTAACTTTTTATTTTCAGCTGTATGTTTTACAAGGTACCATGAGCCTGTCTATCAGAGGACCATTTGTCCTGTAGGGTCTAAGTAAAGGTGACCCTGTAGTCATTGTTAAATCCTGAGCCTCGTTGCAAGGTTCCCTATTGACAGTATGATTCTGACAGTGTCTACCTTAGTCAGATAGATGGCCCCCAAGTCACGTGCATGAACTTTGTCCCTGGAGTACATCCTTGCCTGGAAATGAGTCTTGCCAAAAGGCAACAGAGGCTTAAGATAATTACTCAGATTGCCTTTCATTTCATTATCCAGTTAAAACAGAAGTAACATTGAGGAAAGATAGAATACTGGAGTTAGGAAAATGTGGGGTCAAATAGGGTCTCTGACACTTAACATTTTGGTGTTTCTGGGCAAATTACTTACCTAGACTCCAGGTGGCTCTATAATCTATGATATGTTTGCTAAATCATAGAGCTGTCTTTTGAGATAGTGGAAGGATTTTCAATTCAAGGAATTCCCAATCCTGTCAAAATTATAGATCCTAGGCAGAATCAGCAGTGAACTTGAAGTCAGGGACCTGAGTTTGAATCTTCACTCTGCTATTGATTACCCATGAGTCCTTCTACAAACCATTTGGTTTCTTTAGCCCTCAGTTTTTTCATCTAATAAATTTGAGGGTTAGACTAGATGTCTCATAGACCTCTAGATCTAACATCCTATGATCTGGGATCCTATTGTAACAACATTCATACTTCATTTTATACCCAGGAACAATATAATATCGGTCAAGCACTCAGTACAGTGACACACAATATATATTTAATAAATGAGTGCTTCCCCTCTTCTTCTATTTTGATGAAGTGACTTGAGCCAAGATACAAACCCAGATTCTTGGATTCCAAATACAGAGTTTTTTCCACTGAACATAAAATCTGTCTCTCCAGAAAATTGGATTATTTTTTAAAATATCCAATTGTGTACCTAGCATGCCTGTTTTCAATGATTTTTTCCTCAGTCAAATCACTTAACCAGTTGTCAAGTTATAAAATTAAATAAGATAATATTTTAAGATGGTACCAGGTACTCTTCCAAGAGCTTCTCTGTATTTTTACTCCTATTGTTATGGGCTAACTGTCTCCTTTAATGTACCTTCTGTTTGCATTTTATGTTGATAGAGGTCTTGGACAATGGAATTATCCACAAAAAAAGTCTCTATTTATCTCAATTGCCTGTAGGTGGATTAGCCTTATCACCATCATTTTGTTACTGTCTATCTCCTTCTTGTTTATCTCAGTTAAAATAGATATATTTTAAAAAGTATTAACAGTTTAATATATTGGCTTTTCCCATGGGTTGAGCCCTGTGTTACTTTGTAGCTTCCTGAATAAAGGGAGAGAGTAAAGGGACCTGGGACCTTCATGATTTTGAGTTTTTATTACATTCTGTGTTTTCTTCTTGTACATAAAAGGCTCCATCTTTTCCAATATGGGAAACAGAAGGGGAAATTGTTTTCTGCATTTTCTCTCTTGGTTTTTATTTTTAAAATGATAAGACATTGCTCACTAAATTCAGGGCAGCGTGCCTGTTCATACAGCCCTGAGAATCTCAGGGGAGATACAGAGATTTTGTGTGTTGGTAGGAAATAAACTTCTGAGTGGTATTTGGTGGAGCCAATTATTATATGTATATTGGAAATAGTTTCAGCTAGTGCATGGAAAGCTCCGTTTGTCAGTAATCTCACACTACTTGACCCCAATGTTTCTCATTGGTCTTTTGTATTCTCCAAACTCTGTAAGGGTAGGTAGACAGCATGATATTGTGAGAAAGGCAGAGGAACAGGACTCAGTAAACATTACTATCTTAACCTAACACAAATGGGAGGAAGAAGATAATGTCCTATCTCAGATAGTAACCAAAGATAATTTGTGATATTTTCCTACCATTGGTACTTATCAATTTATCCGGGACGCTGTTGGTGGTAAGGTTGGAAGTGATTGGGGAAGTAGAGAGATGGGATGACTGTTTGGACCAGGTGGTCTCTGAGATCCCTTCCAAATTGAAATCCATGGGTTTTTTGGTTTATTTAACCTAAAAACACTGGTGATCACATTATATATTTCTTTGTGGTTTCTTGATGAAACTAGTGTGACCTACTTCCTTTCCTCAGGGACTCCAATCTCATAGACATGAAGAATTTTAGCATTAGATAGGACTTTGGTGGACAGCCAATGCAACCCATACTAGAAGGAATCCTTAAACCCTAAGAGTTAGTCATCTAACTTTTGTTTGAAGATTTTCTTCTCACCTCCTAGGGAAGCCCACAGCTCATGGGATTAGGAAGATTTCACAAACACAAGACTTAAATTCACTTCACTGAAACTTCCACCCATGACTGGTTCTGACCTATTGCATAAAAAAGAGCAAATTGAATCCCTCTTCCGAAAAATAATCAGTCCTCAAGACTTTAAGACAATTCCCATGTTCTTTCTGAGTCCTCTTTTCTCATGGCTAAACAGCCCCAATTCCTCCAACTGTTCATCATGTGAGCAGCAAGTCATCTTAAGGAAGATCAATGAGGCAGCTTATGCCAGATCAATCAAGTCACCATCCCATTGATTACCATTTCCCCTCAAAGCCCATTGGACAGAGCCCAGAATTTTGAACCTAAGAGTCTTGGGAATAGCCATGCTCACAGTTCAGTGCCCATAGCTATAATCCTTTGGAAGTCATCCCTGTTGAGATGCAGCCTGGCAACTGCTCCTTCAGATATTACAGCCACATTTGTTAAAGACCCAGAAAAGAAAGTCCTTGTCATCAAAATCCTTGACACTGTCCAATAGTTTGACATCAGAAATGAATATGATTTTATTAGTTCAAATGACACGAAAGAAGAATCATTACTATCCTCCTTCCTGCCATACCTTAAGACCATGAAACTTTTCTATCTGATTTGCAATAGGGAAAATTTCCATACATGTTGACCACCTACCACCCATGAGAATGTGAGCTTCTTGAGAGAAGAAGGGACTATCTCTGCTTGTCTTTCTATTTTATCCATCCCCACTACTTAGCACAATCTTGTGCACATAGTAAGTGCTTAATAAAAACTTCAGTTACTCATATGCATGAATCTAAAGTCAAAATCTTGGTCACCCTTGTCTGGATGCTATCCAGATTTGCCAATTACCTTCTTAAACAGTGACCCCTAAAAGTGAACATTATCCTCAAGATGATATAGACCAGGACAGAGAACATAGAGATCACTGCCTTTGTTATTCCTGAACAAATAGAGCTCCAGCTTGAAATCTCCCCCTTTCTTTCTCTAAACTCATCTGACATTGCCATCTTTGTCTTTATTTAAACAGTAGAAATTTAGGTCTTTATGGGAAAAGAGCTAGGTCTTAACATGCTGCCCAATTCTTTCCTGGTTATCTGCCCTTAGCATGTGGGAAAATTAATAACATCTATTGTAATGGATTCATGTAGTCTCCAATTGGAAGTAGCTGGCTTTTTTTATCTGGACTAATCTGGTTTTAATTGACTTACTCCATCAGTTAGTCACTAATGCAATTTTTGGAGTATTGACAAAGCCTATCAAGTCACCAGCATAGTCATTACAGACCATTTTTTGATGTGGATATTAACTGTTAATTCTCAATTTAACCAGAACTGGAAATGTAGTTTTGCTGATTCATTCCAGTCCAGCTCAGTCCAGATCACCAGAAATTTATTAAATACCTACTCTGTACCTTTCTTTGTATCTCTAGTGTTTGGAACATAGAAAGTGCTTAATAAATGCTTGTTGAGTGACTGCAAAATTTGTACTAGATATTAGGAATACAAAGACAAAAGAATCGAACATAAAACTTCCTTCAGGGAGTTTACATTCTATAAGCAGTGATGCAATGTGTACTGAGATAAGTAAATATAAAGCAATTTCAGGAAAAAGTGACAACACTGTATTTTTTTCTCATTTTTTCCCTTTTTGATTGGATTTTTCTTGTGTAACAAGATAATTGCATAAATATGTATGCATATTTGGGATTTAACATATATTTTACTATGACATATATTGGATTACTTGCTATCTAGGGGACGGGGTGAAGGTAAGGGGAGAAAAATTGGAATACAAAGTTTTGCAAGGATAAATGTTGAAAAATTATCCATGCCTATCTTTTGAAAATTAAAAAGATTTAATAAAATAAAAAAGAAAGAAAGAGACAGCACTAATACAAAGAAATCTGACTGGCCTTCTTGTAAGAGGCAGTATCTGAGCTGAAATTTCAAAGAAACTAGATTTCTAGATCTATTTTCCAGGTCAGTTGTTTTTCCTAAGAGATATTTCATGTTTTTCTCTATCTTTTCATTTTTTTTGTTTTTGTTTGATTCTTGAAGTCTTGATGAATCATACATAAGTGTTCAATTCTAATTTTTAATGTTTTATTTTCTTCAGTTACTGTTTTTAGTTCCTTTTGCAATTGACCAATTACCTTTTTTTTGTTCATTGTATTCTTTTTCCATTTTTTCCATTTTTTTCTATTTTATTTTGCAGTGATCTCATTTCATTTCCCCATGTTTCTTCTAACTCTCTTTTAAGATTCTTTATGCAATCTTCAAAGAAAGCCTTGTGACATGGAGACCAGTTTATGTCTCTCTTTGGGGCTTTTTCTGGAGTTGCTTTACCTTTAGGGGCCTCAGGATTTGAGGTCTGTTCTTCCCTCTCTCCATCAAAGTTGTCTATGGTGAGAGCTCTTTTTGCTTTTTTTATTCATTTTTTTTAAAGGTATGAGGTCTGTTTAAGGCAAAGGTGGGACAGCTGCTTTACTTCACCCTGGGGCAGTTCTGCTGATTGAGTTATTTCAGGTACTGGGCAGTTCTGCTGATTGAATTATTTCAGATGCTGGGCAGTTCTGCTTTAGTTCACCCTGGGGCAGTTCTGCTGATTGAATTATTTCAGGTGCTGATCAGTCCTGCTAATTGATTGATCGCCCTAGGGTGCTGTGTAATGGCAGCTAGGTCCCATGCTCATCAGGGGTTCAGTGGTTCACAATCTACCCCCCACAAAAGGCAGACCCTCCAAACCACCTGCCCACAATCAGGACAGATTGGCCCAAGAGGCCCCCAGAAGACTCCCAGGTGTGTGAAAAGCACAACGCTCCCACTCCTGTTCCGACTCCTGTGACAACTCCTGTTCCAGCTCCCTGTTCCAGCTCCCTGCCTGGTCTCCCTGTCCTGCAGTCTGGGTTCAGCAGACCACCCCCCTGTCCAATTAAAACAGACCTGTTTTGAAGTTCTTCTAGAGTATCTTCTTCTAGAAACGTGTTATCCTCCAGATATTGTGGATTTTTTTGCTTCAAAATCAGTCTAGAGGCTTCATACGTAGTTGGTTTGAGGGAAGGTTAGAGGAGGTTACAGAGATTCCTGTCTGATCTCTGCCAGCTTGGCTCCACCCCCCTGTCCTTCATTTTCCAAGAAGCCCAGTGACATCATGGGGTGATTCTTGACTTATGAGGCAAAGTTGCTATCTACCTCTATCTTCCAAGTGATTAAAAAAGAATCCTCAACATCCATTAAATTAAATGTGAAATATATGAAAAGGCGCTCCAAATCACTATTGATCAGAGAAATGCAAATTAAGACAACCCTGTTGTACCACTACACACCTGTCAGATTGGCTAAAATGACAGGAAAAGATAATGACGAATGTTGGAGGGAATGTGGGAAGGCTGGGACACTGATACATTGTTGGTGGAACTGTGAACGGATCCAGCCATTCTGGAGAGCAATTTGGAACTATGCTCAAAAAGTTATCAAATTGTGCATACCCTTTGACCCAGCAGCATTTCTATTGGGCTTATATCCCAAAGAAATCATAAAGGAAGGAAAGGGCCCCACATGTGCAAGAATGTTTGTGGTAGTCCTTTTTGTAGTGGCTAGAAACTGGAAACTGAATGGATGCCCATCAATTGGAGAATGGCTGAATAAATTATGGTATATGAATGTTATGGAATATTATTGTTCTGTGAGAAATGACCAGCAGGATGATTTCAGAGAGGCTTGGAGAGACTTACATGAACTGATGCTGAGTGAAATGAGCAGAACCATGAGATCATTATACAATAATACTATATGATGATCAATTCTGATGGACATGGCTCTCTTCAACAATGAAATGTTTCAAACCACTTCCAATTGTTCAGTGAAGAAAGCCATATACACCCAGAGAGAGGGATGTGAAATGTGGACCACAACATAACATTTTCATGCTCTAGATTGATGTTTGCTTGCATTGTGTTTCCTTTATTTGATTTTTCTTTCTTGTAGATACGGTTTTTCTTGCACAACAATGATGTATGAAAATATGTATACATGTATTCAATTTGTCAAGTATTTTAACATAATTAGCATGTAGTGGATATCCTGCCATCTAGGGGAGTGTTGGGAAGTAGGGGGGGAAAATTTGTAACAGAAAGCTTTGTAAGGGTTAATGTTGAAGAATTACTCATATATATGTTAAGCAAATAAAAAATAAATAATTTTTTTAAAAAGATTAAATGTGATTAAATATTAAATATGATTCAATTAAGTGAAAATTTATATTATGCCTTTACGAGGAAAGGTACAGTGCTTTCAGTTTTCAGTAAAATTATATTCTCTTTGTCATGAGCTATATAAGTGTCACTATATAAGTGACTTGCAATGGTGAAATGTCTCCATCATTTCTGAAGTGCCTAGGATGTTTCATGTGGGTTTATTGACACCTACTTACTCTTTGTGCTTTCATACTGGGTTCCTAAAGGACTGCCATGTGATTATATAGTTATTCCTTCCATATTATGGCTTTCCTATCATGGTTTCAGTATTTCAAAGGGGGGGGGCATAAAAATTAAATAAGAATATGGGAGAAGTTTTACAGAAGTTGCAGGTGAAATTTGAAGGCCAGCAGATGACACAAAGCCCATGACCAAATACTTAACCTAAATTTTAAAATAAGGTACTCTAAATACCCCATACAGAAAAAGACAAAATTCAGACTTCTCTGGTAAGAAAGAAAAATCAAAAAATTTTACTCAGATTTTCCAGATCACGAGATTGCTGCATCCCTAATCCCCCATGATATGGAAGGGATAATGGTAGTAAAATTCTCTCAGTGTTGCTCTGGAGATCCCTACTAGTGCGTTTCCATATAGACAAATCAACCACTCGAAATGATGATAACAAGTAAATCTTAACTATAACCAATGAATAAGGCAAATAATAGGAATAAGCAAAAAGCATTTATTAAGTGCCTACTATGGGCCAGTCACTATACTAAATGTTTTACAAATAGTATCTCATGTGATAATAAAACCTTTTCTCTCTTCTTCTTAAACCAACATAGCTATTAAAAACTCAAGTTATCAGGAACTCTAAAAATATTATTAAGAAATAATTACCTCTTAACATGGATAAAGCTGTTCATCTCTATTTGTTATATATCAAACCCAGGAAAATATTCCCTCACAAGAACTTTATGAAATCCAATTAAATGTCAGTATCTTTTCCTACATAGCAGCTACAAAGCCTGTCTTTTCCTTCTCTGCTTTTCTCTCTCAAAACAAAGAGGGGAAGTAATTCTGAATATGTAAATATTCGTATTCAAATATAAATAAATAAATATAAAAAAGTAATTCTGAAGGTGCTCATATGTCTTAACTTCTAAAGATGCTCAAGAACAATATCTGAAACTAATGCTCTTGTCCAATGGGGTTGAGTCTCCAGTCAATAAAGAATCACATAGTTGAAGTTTTCTGTCAGTTGACTGTTCCTACTTTTCTAACTCACAGTTCTTTCTTTCCTTTTCTATCATATTCTTCAGTCTCTTAACCATATCTGCCACTGGTACTATTTTTGTGCCCTTGAAACTGTGATTCATTGTACTCACATTTTCTATTTAAAATGTAAAAGTTCTTTCCTTTTGAATCATTAAACTGTTCACACATGCATAGCATCACTCTTACAAAGTTATTTGTCTTTGTATTTATAAAACAGTTAATTTTCTAATCAAACCTGCTCAAATATCTGAAAACTATTTCTTTACACACATATTTTAACGGGTTTTTCAAATGCTATGTTCTTTATCTATATCTTTCAGGTTACAAAATGTTCACCTGCTAAAAGCTAGTATCTTATATTTGTTACTTATTAATGCAACTCTTTTTCTTTTCACAAAAGTATTTTTTCTGCCCTTTTGATATAAAGAGGATCTGTATCAAAAGGACAGCTTAAAGTAAGAATACCTTATAACTGTCATGATAAATTCCTATGCTAGATAAAAACATTGTGTCAAATTTTGGGAAAAAAAAGATGGGAATAGAGACATGATACAGTGTTCCCTCCATGTACCACCTTTCATTGAGTCATGTAGCTATTTATTGATGATGATTATAAATAAGAATAAAAATTATTTAAATATTTTCACTGACTATAAAAAGCTGGTTAGTTAAGTCACCTAGAGAATATCTAGAGGAACAAGATAAAGTAGAAAATTGAAAGTTATTTGGTGAATCTGTTCAGTGGTGAGTGAAAGCCAGAATTGTTGGTGAGATTACAGTCAATTGAGTCTTTTTACCTGTCACAAAATTTCATTTCTTTGTTTCTTGAATTCTTCAATCCTTTTTAGGACTATGCAGAACAAAAAAATGGCTTGATAAGTAATCAGGGAAATTGTATGTAGAAATATTCTTAATTTTTGAGAACTAATTTATAGAATGGAGTTAGAAGGGGGACTTCAAGATCATAAAGGAAGGAAAGGGCCCCACATGTGCAAGAATGTTTGTGGCAACCCTTTTTGTAGTGGCTAGAAACTGGAAACTGAATGGATGCCCATCAATTGGAGAGTGGCTGAATAAATTATGGTATCTGAATTTTATGGAATATTATTGTTCTGTGAGAAATGACCAGCAAGATGATTTCAGAGAGGCCTGGAGAGACTTGCATGAACTGATGCTGAGTGAAATGAGCAGAACCAGGAGATCATTATACATGGCAACAACAATACTATATGATGATCTATTCTGATGGACATGGCTCTCTTCAACAATGAAATGTTTCAAACCACTTCCAACTGTTCATTGAAGAAAGCCATATACACCCAGAGAGAGGGATGCGAAATGTGGACCACAACATAACATTTTCATGCTTTCTATTGATGTTTGCTTGCATTGTGTTTCCTTTCTCTGATTTTTCTTTCTTGTAGATATGATTTTTCTTGCACAAAAAAATGATGTGTGGAAATATGTATACATATATTCAATTTGTCAAGTATTTTAACATAATTAGCATGTAGTGGATACCCTGCCATCTAGGGGAGGAGTGGGGAGTAGGGGAGAAAAATTTGTAACAGAAAGATTTGTAAGGGTTAATGTTGAAGAATTACCCATACATATGTTTTGCAAATAAAAAGTTTTAATAATAAAAAAGAAGGGGGACTTCAAATGCCACAAGTCCAATTAATTCATTTCAGAGATCTAGTGACTGATGGCCAGAAAACTCAAGTGGCTCTCCAAGATCACACATACAAGTAGTAAATAGAAGAGGTAAAATCTCAAGCCAAAGTCTCTGATTCCAAGCCTCAAACTTTCTGTACTGTGTAGCTCACTTACTCTTATTTATGCCTCTAGTTCTCAGTCATGTCTAAGGACCTTCTTGGAAGATAATGTTTTTTTTTTTCATTCTTAGGTCTTATCTCTAAGAGTTAACCATTAAGAAATAATCTAAGAGAGCTTATGACTTAACATTCTCTCCATTATAGCCTCATTTAGTTCCTACTTTTTTTTTGACATCTTTTGAAGTAGAAGGTAATGGGAATTTTGGTGCCATCTAACTTTTAACTTGTCTGTATAAACTCTATTCGTGGTGAATTAATTTGAAGTATTAAGCATGAATTACATATTACCATAGAGTTTATTACAGATGTATTATTGTTGGCTTAATTGTTATGGCTAATCATTGATTACCATTTTCCTGGGTGTTTGAAATAATAACACTTTTGTTTTTGTGGTGCCTTTCATTTGACAGTCTTGAAAGCCTGAATATTGGAACCATTTCTTGTAAAATCATCATTATCTATGTATTCTCATTTGGCTGGGGTCCTGGAATGAATATTCTAGTATATGATTTAATAAGCCAAAAAGAATTTATATTCATAAATCATGTTTTTTCCCTTTCCTATCTGATTCTTTCTTTATGTCTTTCCTTCCTTCTTTTCTTGTTTTCCATTCTTTTTCTTTGTTTGTAATTTAGCAGTGAGGAAGAAGTAGCAGGGGCAGGGAGGAGAGAGGAAATTTTGTCCACTGGGAATATTATTTCCAGATAGCAATTTGGAGCTCTTTATGAACATTGCTGAGTCCTTTGTGTTAGCAGAGTATTTGTTCTGACTTGGTAGGTTTTAATTTTTAAACTGAGCTCAAATTGCTTGGGGCTTGAATTCCATTTTGTCTTGGCAAACCATGACTTTTCTGCCATTTTCTTTATTTATTTTAGGTTTTTAAGAACTAAAAAGACTCACCAGGTTTTTTGAACATCAGATTTATTTTATACAGTATTTTGATAAGTTAAATATGATGAAACAGAAAGAGTCTAACTTCTACTTAATTACTTTGTATATATTTAACTTTTAACTTTCTATATGTTATATATATTTCACAAGTACAGATTCTTCCATTTGGATGTTAATTTCTTTACAAATAGAGTTTATATTATTCTTTGTACTTGTATCCTAGCACAGAATTTAATAAATATTCATTGGTTCATTGATATGCTTGTGTACATATATACATGTATTATGTACATACTAAATACTCTCCAATTATTTTTTTACATCATAGTTACATATAAATATTTTTCTCATAATCACCCAATGGACCTTCATTTCTGAGAGAGTAACAGGGAAATAAAACCATCTGACACAGTTGCATCTGAAAATATATGTAATATTCCATTTCCGTGGGCTACCACCTCACAGTGGTAGGTGAAGATGATAGTGAAAGGAGGAAGATGCATTTCCTAATCTTTTTTCAGTCATCAAGAGTGCTATTTACATTCACACATTACTTGAATTTCTTTTACTATTTTAAAAATTAGATTTTCATAACCACTGTGCATATTGGTTTATCCATTCTTCTTATTTCACTCTATATTATTTTGTAAAAAAAAAATCCCATGTTTTCTGCAGTCTCCATAGTCATTATACTATAATGGACAATAATGTTTCATTATACTCTTACACCACGATTTACTTAGATATTCCTCAAACAATAAAGTACTACTATGAATATTCTGGTACCTATGGGATCTAAGGTATATTCATAGCAGTGAGATCTATGAGGCAGAGGATCTATACACAGTTTAGTGACTTCTTATGTAATTTTAAAAATAGTTGTGCAAATTAACAGTTCCACCAATGGTGTGTTAATGTTCCTGGAACTTCTATAATGCTGACCTTTTCCATCTTTTATTATCTTACAATTTTTTCTGGATATGTGATAAAACCAAAGCATTGTCTTAAATTTTTTATTTAGTGAGTTACAAGAAACTTTCATATGTCTTCTGGTAGCTTGAAATTTAAAAAAATTCATACTGTCCATATCCTTCAACCAATTATTTCTCAGGCAATGGTTAATAATTTTCCCTTTAGTTATAATTTTAAAAGACATCTCTTTTTCTTTCTTCTACCTCTTTTGTAATAATAATGTGATCCTTTATAACTTAGTCATATAAATATTTAGGGCATGTAAGATGATATTTAATTCTACTGACTCAAAACTGTTTTTTTAATTTGCCAATAGTACATAGAGGGGACCTTATTTTCTCTATTTTCCAGCTTTTTTAAAATGATGTGATCCATTGTTGAATAATAATTATGAAAGCCTTATTTTTCCTCACTAACAATCTCATTGTGTATGCCCTGGATCCATGTATACATGATTTTTATGGGGTTTTTTTTCAAATAGTTGTCCAGGTAGGCATATAGGTCAACAGTAAATTCTTCTGGTCATTTTTTAAAGTATTAATTAAGTTTGAGATTTTCCCACTCATCTTTATTTAATTTTTATAATAGCATTTTTATTTTCAAAATACTTGCAAAGATAGCTTTTAACAGTCACCTTTGCAAAACCTTGTGTTCCAAAGCAAGTAATTCAATATTGGGTAAACATGTTCAATTCTTCTAAACACATTTCCACATATATCATGCTGTGCAAGAAAACTCAGATCAAAAAGGGAAAAAATGAGAAAGAAAAAAAAAACAAGCAAACAACAAAAAAAAAAGATGAAAATACTATGATGTGTTCCACATTCAGTCCCCATAATCCTCTTTCTGGATGCAAATAGCTCTCTCCATCACAAGTCTATTGGAATCATCTCATTGTTGAAACAAGCCAAGTCCATCACAATTGATCATCACATAATCTTGTTTTTGCTGGGTACAATGTTCTCTTGGGTTGTACTCACTTCACTCAATATCAGTTCCTGTAAGTCTCTCCAGGCCCTTCTGAAATCATCCTGCATCATTTCTTATAAAACAATAATATGCCATTACATTCATAAATCATAACTTAGTCAGCCATTCCCCAACTGATAGGCATCCACTCAGTTTCCAGTTCCTTGCCACTACAAAAAGGGCTGCTACAAACATTTTTGCACATATGAACCCTTTTTCATTTTTTAAAGATTTCTTTGGGATACATACCCAGTAGAGATACTTTTCCATCAAAGAATATGCACACTTTGATAGTCCTTTGGACAAAGTTTTAAATTTGTCTCCAGAATGGTTGGATTAGCTCACAATTCCACCAACAATGTATTAGTGTCCCAGTTTTCCCACATTCCCTTCTTTTCCTGTCATCTTAGCCATCTTAGAAGTATATTGTGGTACCTCAGAGTTGTCTTAATTTTCATTCCTCTAATCATCAGTGATTTAGAGCATTTTTTCATATGACTAGAAATTATTTGATTTCTTTGTTTGAAAATTGTTCATATCCTTTGACCATTTATCAACTGGGAAGTGGCTTGAATTATTATAAATTTGAATGAATTCTCTATATATTTTAGAAATGAAATATTTATCAGAGCCCTTGAATATAATTTTTCCCCAGTTTTCTGCTTCCCTTCTAATCTTGGCTGCATTGGTTTTGCGGTACAAAAACTTTTAAATTTTTAATCAAAATAACCTATTTTGCATTTTATTTTGTTCTCTAATTCTTTGGTCAAAAATTCCTTCCTTTTTCCACAGATCTGAGAGATAGACTATCTTTTGTTCTCCTAATTTTCTTATAGTATCTCCCTTTTTATCTAAATAATGAACTCATTTTGACCTGGTCTTGGTATAAAATGTTAGGTGTTGGTCCATGCCTAGTTTCTGCCATACTGTTTTCCAATTTTCCCAGTAATTTGTGTCAAAGAGTGAGTTCTTAAGCTAGAAGTTGGAGTCTTCTCCCTCAATTTTAGTATGAGATTTTCTCCCCTTTCCCTTCCCTTCCTTAGATATCTTGTAAATAGGTCCTTCAAAGGAAATAAATGATGTCAAGTAATTGTGTGTGACAGCAACAGAATATTGATCAGTTATTTGGCAAGAATGATGATGAACAAGTAGATCTTACACTGGTTCCCTCAAAGAAGGTCTCCTCTGTACTGTCTCGGCTCATTTCCAGTTTGGTTGGAACACACTGTCTAATAAAAGTTTCACAGAATAGGGAGGTATGGATCTATTGAGATTGACATTATTAGAAGAAACTTTCAAATTGATGAAGTCACAGAATCATTTGCTTGTGGTATGAGATGCTGATCTATACTCATTTTCTACTAAACTACCTTCTAGTTTTCCCAATGTTTCTTTTTTTCTTTTTTATATTTTTTAAGCAATATGGTATTTTTTTTACCTACTTACATATCAAAAAATTTTAGCATTCATTTTTACAAGATTTTCTCCCTCCCTCTTTTCCAAAGATGGTAAACAATTTGATATAGTTTATACATGTTCTATCACATAAAGCATATTTCCCTATTAGTCACATTTATTAAATATATATATATCAAAAGGAAAGAAAACACAAGAAATAATAAAGTAAATGAAAAAATACTTGGATCTGCATTTTAGTTCATCAGTTCTTTATTTGGTTATGGATAATATTTTCCTTTGTGAGTCTCTTGTACTTCTCTTGGACAATAGTATTGCAGTAAAGAACTGAGTCAATCATAATTGGTCATTATACAATGTTACTGATATTGTGTACAGTGCTTTCCTGGTTCTCCATTGTACCTTGCATCAATTTGTAAAAGTCTTTCCAGAATTTTTAGAAATCTGATGTGTTTGTTATTTCTTATTGCACAATAGTATTCCATTACATCCATATACTATAGCTTGTTCAGTTATTCCCTAATTGATTCTCATCAATTTCCTAATAATTTGTCACCATGAAAAGGGCTGTTATATTTTTGCCCGTGTAAGTTCTTTTCCCTTTTTATGATCTCTTTGGGATGTAGACCTAGTAGTGTTCAAAGCAATTTCATGTATTTGGAAAAATAAAATACTATTAAATTTTTTTAAAAAAAGAAATAGAGTAGTGGTTCAGTGAAACAGACTTGCTACACAAGCACAATACTCAATAATCTAGTATTCCAAATTTTTCTCCCTCTCTCGCTTTCCTCCCTGATCCCCAAGGCAGCAAGTAATCTGATATACACTAAATATTTTCAACTCTTTTAAACGTATTTCCATATTTCATGTTGTCCAAGAAAAATAATACCAAATGGGGAAAAAAATCAAAGGAAAACAAATAAAAAGGTGAAAATAGTATGCTTTGATGCACATTCAGTCTCCATGGTTCTTTCTTTGGATGCTGATGGCATTTTCTATCCCAAGTCTATTGGAAATGCCTTGAAGAGCCAAGTCATCATCGTTGATCATCACATAATCTTATTGTTACTGTGTATAATGTTCTCTTGGTTCTGCTCACTCACTCAGCATCAGTTCATTTAAACCTCACCAGGCCTTTCTGAAATCATCCCACTCATCATTTCTTACAGAACAATAATATTCCATTACATTCATATACCTTAACTTATTTAACCATTCTCTGATATAAGTCAGCTTCTAGTTCCTTGCAAAAGGAAAAAGAAAAGAGCTGCTACATTTTTACACACACCCTTGTGTTTCTTAACAGCACCAGATAATTTTGATGATCATTGTTTTATAATATAGTTTGAGATTTGATATAGTTAGACCATCTTTCTTTGAATTTTTTTCATTAATCCCCTTAATATTTTTGTCCTTTTGTCCTTCCAGATTAATTTTATTGTTATTTTTACTAATTCTATCAAAGTATTTTTGATAGTTTAATTGGTATGGCACTGAATAAGTAAATTGGTTTAGGCAGAATTGTCATTTTTATTATATTGACTCAGCCTATTCATAAGCAATTGATATTTTCCCAATTATTTATATCTGCCTTTATTTGTGTAAAAACTGTTTTGTAATTGTGCTCATATAATTCCTGAGTTTGTTCTGCCAAGTAGACTCCTATGTAATTTATGTTGTTTACATCTATTTTTTTTTTTTTTTTGCTGAGGCAATTAGGCTTAAGTGACTTGCCTATGGTCACAGCTAGAAAGTGTTAAGTAGCTGAAGGCACTTATGAACTCAAGTCCTCCTGACTTCAGGGCTGGTGCTCTATCCACTGCACCATCTAATTTGACCTATTTACATCTATTTTAAATGTAATTTCTATTTCTATCTCTAGTTGCTGAAATGTTTTGGTCATATAGAAAAATGTTGATGACTTATGTGGATTTATCTTATACCCTGAAACTTAAATAAAGTTGTTAATTAGTTCAAATAATTTCTCCAAATAAACCATCATATCATCTGCAAATAATGATAATTTTGTTTCCTCGCTGTCTATTCTAATTCCTTTGAAATGGAAATGGGTGCTGTATTTTGTCAAAAACTTTTTCAGCATCCATGGAGATAATCATATCATTTCTGATGTTTTTGTTATTTAAAAGGTCAATTATATTGATGGTTTTCTTAATATTGAACCAACTTTCCATTTCCATTATAAATGTCACTTGGCTATAGTGTAGAATCTTACAGGGCTATAATTGTATTACTAATATTTCGTTTAAAAAATTTGCATCACAGAAAAAGCCTTTGATAAAATACAACACCCATTCCTATTAAAAACACTGGAGAGTATAAAAATACATGGGCTTTTCCTTAAAATGATTAGTAGTATCTACTTAAAACCTTCAGCAAGCATCATATGTAATGGAGTCAAACTAGAACCATTCCCAGTAAGATCAGGAGTGAAACAAGGCTGTCCACTGTCACCATTATTATTTATTATTGTCTTAGAAATGTTAGCTTTGGCAGTAAGAGAAGAAAAAGAGATTAAAGGAATTAGAGTAGGTAATGAGGAAACCAAACTATCACTCTTTGCAGATGACATGATGATATACGTAGAGAACCCTAAAGACTCAACTAAAAAACTACTAGAAACAATTCACAACTTTAGCAAAGTTGCAGGATACAAAATAAATCCACATAAATCATCAACATTTTTATATATTACCAATAAAGTTCAGCAGCAAGAGATACAAAAAGAAATTCCATTCAAAATAACTGTTGATAGTATAAAATATTTAGGAATTTATCTGCCAAGGGAAAGTCAGGAACTATATGAATTAAACTACAAAACACTTTCCACACAAATAAAATCAGACCTAGTCAATTGGAAAAACTTAAAATGCTCATGGGTAGGCCGAGCAAATATAATAAAAATGATAATACTATCCAAACTAATCTACTTATTTAGTGCCATACCAATCAAACTCCCAAGAAATTATCTTACAGATCTAGAAAAAATAGTAGCAAAATTCATTTGGAAGAACAAAATTTGGTCAAGAGTTTCAAAAGAATTAATGAAAAAAACAGGCTGATGATGGTGGACTTGCTGTACCAGATCTAAAACTATATTAAAAAGCAGCAATCATCAAAATCATTTGGTACTGGCTAAGAAATAGAGTATTCGATCAATGGAATAGGATAGAATCACAAGACAAACTAGGCAATAACTATAGCAATTTAGTTTTGATAAACCCAAAGACCCCAGCTTCTGGGATAAGTACTCGCTATTTGACAAAAACTGCTGGGAAAATTGGAAACTAATGTGGAAGAAATTAGGGCTTGACCCACATCTAACACCACATACCAAGATAAGATCTAAATGGGTTCGTGATCTGGATATAAAGAGTGATATTATAAGTAAATTAGAGGAACATAATATAGTTTACCTCTCAGACCTATGAAGATGGAATAAATTTATGTCCAAAGAAAAACTGGAACTCTTAATTGAAAACCAGATAGATAACTTCGACTATATTAAGTTTAAAAGTTTTTGCACAAACAAAACCAATGCAGTCAAAATTAGGAGGGAAGCAATAAATTGGGAAATCATTTTTACATTTAATGGTTCCGATAAAGGTCTCATCTCTAAAATATATAGAGAATTGTCTCATATTTACAAGAATTCAAGCCATTTTCCAATCGATAAATGGTCAAAGGATATGAACAGACAATTTTCAGAGGATGAAATTAAAACTATTTGTAGTCATATGAAAAGGTGCTCCAAATCACTATTGATCAGAGAAATGCAAATTAAGACAACCCTGAGGTACCACTACACACCTGTCAGATTGGCTAAAATGATAGGAAAAGTTAATGATGAATGTTGGAGGGGATGTGGGAAGGCTGGGACACTGATACATTGTTGGTGGAACTGTGAACGGATCCAGCCATTCTGGAGAGCAATTTGGAGCTATGCTCAAAAAGTTATCAAACTGTGCATACCCTTTGACCCAGCAGCATTTCTATTGGGCTTATATCCCAAAGAAATCATAAAGGAAGGAAAGGGCCCCACATGTGCAAGAATGTTTGTGGCAGCCCTTTTTTTAGTGGCTAGAAACTGGAAATTGAATAGATGCCCTTCAATTGGAGAATGGCTGAATAAATTATTGTATATGAATATTATGGAATATTATTGTTCTGTAAGAAATGACCAGCAGGACGATTTCAGAGAGGCCTGGAGAGACTTACATGAACTGATGCTGAGTGAAATGAACAGAACCAGGACATCATTATATACAGCACAACAATACTATATGATGATCAATTTTGATGAACGTGGCTCTCTGCAACAATGAAATGTTTCAAACCACTTTCAATTGTTCAGTGAAGAAAGCCATATACACCCAGAGAGAGGGATGTGAAATGTGGACCACAATATAACATTCTCATAGTCTCGATTGATGTTTGCTTACATTCTGTTTCCTTTATCTGATATGTCTTTCATGTAGATATGATTTTTCTGGCACAATGATAAGTGTGGAAATATATATACGTATATTCGATCTGTCAAGTATTTTAACATAATTAACATGTAGTAGTTATCCTGCCATCTAGGGGAGGGGTGGGAAGTTGGGGGGGGGAATTTGTAACAGAAAGCTATGTAAGGGTTAATGTTGAAGAATTACCCATACATATGTTTTGCAAATAAAATAAAATTTTAAAAAAATTGCATCAATATACATTAGGGTAATTGATCTGTAATCCTCTTTCTCTATTTTAGCTCTTCCTGCTTTGGGTATAAGCACATATTCATATTATAAAAGGAGTTTAGCAGGATTCCTTCGCTGACTCTTCCAATTAGTTTATGTCATTTTGGAATTAATTGTTCTTTAAATGTTTCATAGAATTCACTTGTGAGCTCATCTGGCGATTTTTTTCTGGGGAGCTCACTAATGGGTGATTCAATTTCTTTTCCTAAAATGAGGTTATCTGTTAATCTAGGTAATTTATATTTTCAAAAATCTTCACTGATTTTGCTTAGATTGTTAGATTTATTTGTATATAATTGGGCAACATATTTCCTAATGATTGCTTTAATTTCTTCTTCATTGGTGGTGATTTCACCCTTTTCTGAATTTGTTCTAGCAAATAGACTCCAAAATATTTTATATTGTTTACATCTATTTTAAATGTAATTTCTCTTTCTTTCTCTAGTTGATGAGCTTTTTAGTCATATCGAGAAATGTTGATGACTTATGTGGGTTTATCTTATATCCTGCAATTTAGGTAAAGTTGTTAATTAGTTCTCCAGGTATAGCATCATATCATCTGCAGATACTAATAATATACCTGCATATTTGGCTTTCTTTCTTTTAAAAAAATTAAATTAACCAATGGCTTCTCTAGTTTAGTGATTTTTTTTTCATGGAACCAACTCCTAGATTTATTTATTTATAGTTGTTGTTTTTTTACTTTTAACCTTTTACATATTTATTTTTATCTTTTCAGGATTTCCAAATTGATCCTCAATTGGGTATTTTTAATTTGTTCTTTTTCAAGTTTTTTTTTTTGGTTAGTTGCATGCCAAATTCATTGACTGTTCTTTTTCTGTTTTGTTGATAAAAGAATTTAGAGAAATAAAGTTTACCCTAAGTACTACTTTGATTGAATCCCATAAATTTTGATGTGGTTTCATTGTTGTCATTCTCTTTAATGCAATTATTGATTATTTTTATGTTCTTTGATCCACTTTTAAACATTAGATTATTTTGTTTCCTAGTAGTTTGTAATCTGTCGTTTCACTACCCTTTATTGAATGCATTTTATTACATTATTATTTGAAAAGAATACATTTAATATTTGTTTTTATACAATTGATTTTGAGTTTTATGCCCTGTTACAATGGTCTGTTTTTTGTAGATGCCATATACTGCTGAGAAAATGTATATTCCTTTCTGTTTCTCTTTATTTTTCTCCCAAAGGCTGTCATATATAAGTGTTATAATATTCTATATATCTCCTTGATTTTTTTTCTTGTTTTTTTTGGGGGGGTGGATTTATCAAGTTCTGAGATTCCTCCATTATTGGAATCTATGTCTTCCTATAACTTATTTAATTTCTTCTTTAAGAATTAGGATGTTATGTAGTGGATATCCAGCCATCTAGGGGAGGGGTGGGGAGTTGGGGGGAAAAATTTGTAACAGAAAGCTATGTAAGGGTTAATGTTGAAGAATTACCCATACATATGTTTTGCAAATAAAATAAAATTTAAATAAAAAAGAATTAGGATGTTGTACTGCTGTACCACTTGTTTGTCTATACTATAGTACCTTTTATTAAGATGTAGTTTCCTTCCTTGTCTCATTTAATTAGGTCTATTTTGGGTTTTTCTTTGTCTGAGACTAGGATTGCTACCCCTGCTTTTTTACTTCGGCTCAAATATAATAGATTCTATTCCAATTCCTTACCTTTACACTCTCTCTGTGTGTCAGTCTCTGTCTCTATCGCTCTCTCTCTCTCTCGCTCTCTCTCTCTCTCTCTCTCTCTCTCTCTCTCTCTCACACACACACACACACACACACACACACACACACACACAGACACACACACACACACACACACACAAATGCTTTCTCTTTGTGTGTCTCTGTCTCTTTCTCTTTTCCCTTTCTTTTAAATTTGAGCCCTGCAAACTGGATGGAAGTACCGTTTTAGGCTTCTTGTACCCGTGGCTACAGACCTTGTTTTATTCATCTGATGCTGCATTGGTGTTGCTGTGAGGCCCATGGCGGGGGTGGGATGTTTCTGTATGTCCCTAGGGCCTCATTTGGTGCTCTAGTCTCCCCCACCCTAGTTTCTCTGCCAAGAAAGGTGAAGCATGTGGTGTTCTGGCCTCTTGAGAATGCTTGCCTGGGATTATACTGGCATAAGTGGTCATTTCTAGAGCTGGACAATTCTTCTGTTTTTGCCTAGGCATGTGGTGGAAGGGGAAAGGAGAGGCTGGTGCTGGTATTCACCTACTCCAGAACATGGGGTTCAAGTTCTCCTTCTGGCTTGCTGAGGTCTCACTGGGGAGATTCCCATCTTGGACTGTGCTATCCTATCCCTTATATGAGTGATATGGATTCCTGCTGCAGATTCTCCAAGTTCCTGGGCTAACAAATTGTTTTCTCTTGTCTCCATGCTGATTCCACCACTTCAGTACCTGTCTTGCGGCATCATTTTATGGTTCCACAGAGAGTGGAGGCTGACAGTGATTCACTGTTTACTCCACCATCTTGGCTCCTGGAAACCTTTCCATTGTTTCTGAACTTTTTTAGCTAACAAAGTAACATGCTTTTTAGGCTAAATCTAACTGAATCCAATCTGTCACAACCTGGGGCCAGAAAGAAGGACCCTTAAGGAATCTATCTGGGATTGATAGTTTTGTATTGTTTTGTATGTTTGTTTTTAAAGATATAAACTCTCAAATCAAGACAACAAAACTACTTTATCAACTTCTCCATCCTGACTTTTCTGTCATTCTCAAATTTCCTAATGGTCACATTGAACCTTCCAAAGACCTAAGGCATTGGTGAGGAAGCTGAGCAAAAAAGCTTCAAATCTCAGAAAGATTAGCTGAGGGACCTTCCCTTCCTCCCAGCCTAGCAGAAACTTGACCTCAAATAAGAAATTGTGCTACATTCAGGAAAAAAAAAAAACATATTTAGTTCTTGTTCCTCTAGCCTCCCCTACCCTGGTCTTTCTGCCAATAAAGGACAAAGATTTGTTATTACAATCATTCAGGGAAAAGGTCCCATTGGTGAATTTTTTAATTTATATTTATTATAGAAATTGTACATATTGAGTGTTAATCTTCCATGTCCACACAAATCTTTCCATGTTTCTCTGAATTACTCAAATCCATAATTTCTTGTGGCATAATATCCCATGTAATATATATTTAAATGCCAATGATCTTGAATAATTTTTAAAAATGAAGAATAAAATCACCTGTACAATGGATGAGTCTTTTCATTTCCCAAATATTTGCTAATGGGTTGAACACTGGAACATAGCTCAAGTGAATCACTTACTCTCCTGACGAAGGATGAATAATTGATTGAATCCTCTAAGAATTGGCTCTTAAAAATAATGCTCATTTTTGAATAAAAGGAAATTGAAATTAATTGTTACAATTGTTCTAATAATTACAGATTTATAGCGCAATTATAATTTATTTTATTTTATCAACACTTCTCCCCAAAGATCATGATAATCTTTTCATGGATCCCTACTCTTTCCCAAAAGTAGCCAGGTCAATCCCTTTTTCTCTTGAAAGGTTTTATCTCATGCTTATAATGATTATAAAACAAAACCCAAAGTTTCTGTTATCTAACTTCTGGCCAGCCATCCAGGTGAAATGAACTGTTGGCCTCTCCTTCATGGATCCTTATTATAGTGGTTTTTTGTGAAACTAGAGATGTTGTGGACAAAAGGCTATGAATAATAAATAGTCCTGTTACTTTTTTCATCTTACTCTAGGGTGGTATTGAGAGAGATTTGTCAGAAAATAGTAGGGTTTATAGTCAAGGAGTGACTATTTCTTGGGAAAAAAAATGTTTCTCTCCAGAATTTAGCTAGGATTTAGGTAGCCTAAAGTCTAATCCTGGATCCTCAGCTAATTAGCTCATCATTTGGGACAATCCCATTCAAGGAAAATTATAGGACTTTAGTATTGACAAAGTCTTAATATCAGGCTTCTCATGATATTATATAGAAAGAAACAACATAGATAGATATAGGCAACCAGATGACATTGTAGATAGAGCACTAGACCTGGAGTCAAAAAGACTTATCTTCCTGAATTTGAATCTGTCTTCAGACATTTACTAACTGTGGGACCATAGGCAAGTCACTTAACCCCATTTATTTTAGTTTCTTCATCTATAAAATGAGCTGGAGAAGGAAATGGCAAACTACTTCAGAATCATTGCCAAAAAAACCTCAAATGGGGTCACAAAGAGCCAGTCACAGCTAAAATGACTGAACAACATAGAAGAGGTTGCACTAGATTTTTAATATATTTAACATAAAGTGAATTGAATAGTTTGTTTTCTATATATGATGCGATGTTATGGGTCTATAGCATAGAAGAGTATTATTCTCTTGGAGTTCCTACTCCTTGTAAATAGAGATTGTTTCATTCTGTTGATATTCTCAGAATCTAGCAATTGGCTCACGTATAAGTAAGCATATATATGTAACATGGTAAAGTTTTATTGTTTGATTAATGTTTTCTACTTTATAAGGGGCCAGAATATGTGGAGCAGTAATTTATAGAAGGTGTCTATAAGAATATGTTTCAGCTCTGCCAAAGACTTACTCATCCTTTGTAACTCATGCTAATATCCATTTACAACAGGCTTACTTTGGATTTTTTTCCAGACTGAACAAAGTCATTTTTTAAATTATTTTAACATGTATAGTATAAACTCCTTGAGAGAAGGAGCTGTTATGTTTTATCCTTGTGTTTCCAGCACCTAATATTAAACTGAATTTTCCCCAATAAATCCTCCATTTCCCTGGAAGTGACATTTTTTTTAGTATCTTTGGTAGAGCTAGATTATGAAATAAGAATTCCTGCTACTGGAACACCTCATCATTTAGCCTACCAACTGGATGGGCATGAAGCAAATGATTATGCCAGGACTTTCTAAACTCATATCCCCTGGTATCTTACTGTGCTCATTTTCTTCCATTCCTAAAGCAAGAAGGTTCTAAATTATTTTATCCTCAAGTCAACCAATATTAGGAAGAATTAGACTTTGGATGTTGCTTCCTGTTGGACATAGGTTGCCAAGGAAGTTAGCATGACAAGCTTGGGGATTTTAGAATAATTTAGAGGAAGAAACACAGTAATCAAATATTTGACTTATAATCTGTGGATATCTATAAAGTAGGAGTCCAGTGACACTAACACTGAAATAATTGACCTCTGTCCCTAACCAAATAGCCCAGCCACATTCACATCTCAGCCCTCCCACAACAAAAATGTCAATCCATCAAAGCCATATCTTTTATGTGCTCATCACAGTACCTGACACACATTAAGTGTTTAACAATTGCTTATTTATTGATTGATACCAACTCTAAATAGTTCTTACCAGATGTATTTGAAAGTTTTTTTTGCTGCAAAACCAAGTTTACAAACATCAAGTTTTCTGACCAACTACTTGTGTCTCTGCTAAGACCAACTTTGTAACCACTGATCTTGGAAAGCAAAGATATGTAGGAAGTAGTTTTTCTGCTCCATATACACCAAGATGTTTCATATTATCTACAAAGGGCTGTAATTTGTCTGTCAGTGCTTTAGTTCCCAAATCCTATATGGAACACTTATGCTGGAAATTTTACCTATGATCAAACCATGTAGAATATATTCATCTCTTATAAAGTGGTGTAAGCCATGAAGAGGTAGGAAGAACAGAAGTGGGATAATTGGCTAAAAGAGATGAAAAATACATGGGTATCAAAGAAGCAGCTGATTCTACTGACCTTCAAGTTTTTATTTCCCCAAGACACCCAAAGATTATCATGTGTGAGTCCTTCATCACCTCAATGTTTTCTACCTTAATTTTTCAAAAAATACATTTTCACAGAATCATAGACTCTCCAAGTTGGAAGCTACCTCAGTGGCATCTAATCTAATTCATATATAAAAAGGAACGTCCACTATAATGTACCTGATAAGTGGTCAATCAGACTCTTATTAAAGACCTCAATAAGTGAAAAAAACTATCTCCCATGGTAGGGAGAGGCATTCATTCCATTTAAAGATGGTTGATACAGTTAGAAAAAAAATTTAGACATCACATCAAGCTGAAATAAACTTACATAAAAATCCAAACCATAGCTTCTTGTTCTGCTCTCTTTGGCCAAACAGATAAAATATCATCCCTTTTCCAAAGAATGGTTGTTTTCAGATATTTGAAAACAATGATTATATGCTTCTTAAATCTTCTTTTCTGAAGGCAAAAGATTCCCACTTTCTTTTTTTTCTTTCTTTTTATTTTTTAAAATTTCTTTTTATTTTATTTTTAAATACTTTTGCTTTGGTAATCTTTCAAGGGAAATAAAAAAACCCTTCAGGATAAAACTGATTTACAAAAAGAATTTTACCACAAATTCAAAGCATAATTAATTCCAATATTAAATAAATTGTGAAAATAAGAAAACAGGACATCATTCCAATCTCTTTCCATGATACAAATATAATTTTAATACTTAGACCAAGGCAAGAAAAAGAAGATAAACTAATGGCCAATATTCCTTTTTTCATATATTAATTTTATTTCATGTTTACATGTATTAACTTTTTTAATACACATTCCTTTATGAATCATAATGGGAGAAGAAAATCAAGATAAAAGAAAAAAGCCATGACAGAAGAAAAAAAAAAAAAAACAGAAAAAAGTGAGCATATCATGTGTTGATTTAGACTCAATCCCCACAGTTCTCTTTCTGGATGCATATAACATTTTCTATCCAAAGTTACTACTAAGAAGAACCAAGTCTTTTACAGTTGATTATGACACAATCTTGTTGTTACTGTGTACAATGTATTCCTGCTTCTGCTTGTTTCACTCAGCATCAGTTCATGTAAATCTTTCCATGTCTTTCTAAAATCATCTTGTTCATAATTTTTTATAGATCAATAATTCTTTTTTTCTTTCAATGTCATTTTTAACAATCATATTTTTCTAATTTTCTGTAAAGATAGTTTCCAACAATATATATACATATATTCGATTTATCAAGTATTTTAACATAATTAACATGTAGTGGATTTCCTGCCATCTAGGGGAGGGGTGAGGATTAGCAGGGAAAAATTTGTAACAGAAAGCTTTGTAAGGGTCAATGTTGAAGAATTTCCCATACATATGTTTTGCAAATAAAAAGTTTTAATTAAAAAAAAAAGATAATTTTCAACATTCATTGTCATAAGATTCTGAGTTTCAAAGTTCTCTCTTTCCCTCTCATCCCTCCCCTTCACTAAGACAGGAAACAATTTAATATAGGCTATGCATATACAATCATGTCATATTAACATTCCCACAGTCCTTATATAGTATGACTTAGGAGCCCTTCACCATCTTCTCTGCCCTACTCTGGACACTGTTCAGCTTATCAACTTTTTGATATCAATTTTAAAATGTATCATATTGTAGATTACAAGAGCATCCATTTTCTCATTTATACATATATATAGTGGAGGGCCCAATAGAATAGAGATGATAATTTAAAGTGAGTGGAAGTGAAAGAGAGGTATCTTAGGAACAAGAATTCTATTAATGCCCTAGAAAAAGAAGGAGGCCCATCAAACAGCACTTGGAGCTATGTTGAACTTTGAGTTCATATTGATGTGGGAAGGGAAGAAATATATTGACAGTTACCAAACAACTTCACAAGGGCAAAGATTTAGACTTAGAAGGGAACCAAAGATGATCACTTCCATTTCCTGCATTTTATAGACAAGACCAGAGAAAAAATTGGCCATGATCATACCGGTAGTAGACCCAGGATTCCAACTTGGGTCCATTGAATCCCAAATCCAATACTATTTTCATGACACTGGGGAATCATTAGATTTTGGCACCTCAGAATCTCTACCATCTCTTTGAAGAGAATGCAGGCAATAAGAGAAGCATAGTAAGACATAGTTGGGTGGGAGAGGATTATGAACCAGAGTTTTGAACCTTCTTTAGATATTATGTCTGTGCTAGTTACTAAACCCATTTTTATCTGCATTTACTCATCTGTGAAATGAGAGGGTGAAATTTCTTAAGGTCCCTTCTAGCCAACAGTTCCAAATATACATCATCTCTTTCTATCAAATATTCCAGAAAATCTTTATATCTCTGTAGTATTTCAGGCTATCTCCAGGGAGTGAAAATACTGGGGTCAAAGACAAGCAATAATACATATTTTGAATCAGAGGAGTTGACTAAATAAGTTTGAGGCTTTATAATATAAAAAGTGACAGAAATACAGTTAAGTGTTAACAGAATCACAAGATTTCACAATTATAATACACCTTTGAGGCTATCAAGTCTGACTCATAACTCTAAAAAACTGTCACCTTTATGACATATCCAACAAGGAATCATCCAATTTTTACCTGAAGACAAAAACTTGTCAAGTAAAATTAATCTGTTTCCTTTTCTGGGAATAGTTCACCCCAAGTCTCTAATTAAGCAACTCCCTTTCCTTTAATTGATCCCCAAATGGTATGAACTTTTCCAGTCTAAACATCTCCAACTTCTTTAACTAGTATTCATTAAGCAGAAACTCAAGGACCTTCTTCCTGGTTCCTCTCCATTGGACCCTCTCTATTTTGTCAATATCTTTCTTATAATATATCTCCCATAACTCCCATAACACAACGTGGTCTGGCCAAGGCAGAGTACAAAGAGATCACCCCTCCCAGTTTCTGGATGTGTCTTTATTGGAACAAAAATGCAACAACAATTTTGAAAACTCTGCCACCTTTATTCTTCTAAGTCAAGTTGTGATTCTGCTCTCTGACTGCTAGGTGACTGTGTATAGAGCATTAGAAAGAACTAAGTTGATAATAAGGCCCCCTCAGACATACCTGGCTTGGATAGGTACCTCGCCTCCTCCTGCACACATGAGCTGTGTGACCCTGAGCAAATCTTTTAAACTCTGCCTACTTCAGTTTCCTTAACTATAAAAGGTCCCCTTTTAAACTTAATGATAGTATTATTTTATTGCTATTGAGTAGTTTTTAGTCAGGTCTGATTCTTGATGATCCCATTTTGAATTTTCTTGGCAAAGATATTTACTAATATTCATTAGAATTAATAATATTAATAATGACATATACCTCCCAGAATTTCTGTGAAGCTCAAATGAGATGCTTGTAAAATATTAACTTAGCACCGTGTCTGGCAAATCATCAACACACAAGAAATGGGTTTTCCTTTTCTGTTTGACAGCTACCATGGATTTCCCCAAATACAGACACTGTGAGTCTTTTCATTTGGTTATATTACAACTACGATATTGATATGGCTATATGTTTACAGTTTTGAGAGCCAACTGAATTCCTGAAAATTGCCCCAACTTGGTTATTTTTCGAGAAAATATGATGGAGTAGAGGATGGTAGAGGACCTCTTCCTTTCTCCCTTAATATCTCTTTATACTAGTCTAACTTAGTATTGAAGTAACTTAGAATAGAAAAGACTCTAGCCCCATGCTTCTGTTTTCTTCCCCCTCTCAAATACCTAGTATTGAATACTCAGTATTTATCTGTAGCCTAGTGGAAGGAACATTGATGTCAACTTTACACTTAACCAGTCCACAAACATTTAATAAGTGCTGACTATCTGCCAGGACTATATTCTATGTCCTGGTTATATGAAAATGAAATGATCACTGTCCTCAAAAAGCTTACATGAACATTTACAGATATACATGGGCATATATATACACATTTATACATATGTACATATGTATGCATCTGTGTATTATATGTGTGCATATTGTATGTATAAACATATATGCAAAACAAATTAAAAGTTATTTGGGGGACACTAGAAGCTGGGGAATCATAAAGGTTTCATTAATGTAGACATTGTTGATCTTTTTTGCCACAATCTTTGCAATCTGATGAAACTTATGGACACCTACTCAGAATGTTTTTAAATACATAATATACAATATACAGAGGACACAAACAATTTTGAAATGTAATTATTGAATTATTTTTGAAAAGAAAAGTTCACAGACCCTTAATTTAAAGGAAGGCCACCAACGAGTGATTTATAAGAGGACTTAGACAAGAGTCAAATGCAATAATAAGGCACAAATGGATTGCTGTCCATTGAAGAGAGTACACAAATCAATGAAATCACAAAGCTATCAAACTATAAATATGAGTTATTTATAGACATGCTCCTAAATGTGACAGCTCCTTATAGCCTATAACAACTCTTTAATCTGCTGCCCAAACTGAGATATCAATCCTGGCTCTCCATCATTTCATAGTGGCTACCCTCTGCCCCATTCCTACAATATTTTATTCCCATCAGAGAGTAGTTATGAGGCTGAAATAAGATTTTCAAAGTAGCAAAGGAATCATAGATTTTAGAGTTACAAGTAGTTTCAAGAATGTTATCATCTATATAAGTACATATATGTATTCTTGAATATGAATAAATATATGAAATGTAGGAGAGACTGGCCGAGCACTTATGTGTGCTACCATTGCCTGTAATTGCTTAATAAACCTGCTTCTGTAAATTCCCTTCCTTTCTTCATTCAGAGATGTGTGGGTATTCTCTGTTTTCTTTAGACTTTCTACATAGTGATGAAAACTTTTTTTTTAATTTTGCTGTTGAGACAGACTTGAATACATGCGAGAGATTTGAATGGATCTCTGTTCCCTAGCCTCTTTTGAGTGAAGAGAAAATAGAAATGTGATGGGCCTCTAGGGAGATAAACAGTAATGACAGCACTTTGCTGTCATCTCCTTTGACCTATGTTCATAAGGGTATGGAAACTTTTTTCTGTCTCTGTTGTGGTTCAGTCTTCCTTGATTTTTGATGTATTGGGAAAGAACAGGTTAGGATCTTGTGAACTTTATTCAACAGATCACAAAAGCTATCAAAAGTTCTTTCAGCATCTATAGCAAAAAACCAGCATTAGCTGTGGCCATTGAGAAGTCAGCTGTGATGAGTGACCTAGTTGACTCATTCAAACAGTGAATTGGCCCAGCTTCTGGGATACCATGTCCTTTAAGCAAGGGAGTGATTTGCACATTTGCTAAGCCATGCCCAAATGTAAATTTAGGGGGGGGGATACTTTATAATTATCATTTTAAGTTGGAGTCCACTCTCCCTAGAAATAAGATGATGAAGGAGAGTGTGCTTCTGGTTTGAGAAGTAGCTGTACTTATTTTCTAACTATACTTTCTCAGCAAGTGTCCCTTCATACTGGCCAATTATTGTTAATTAGAGAGATGATACTGATGGTCCCTATTAGAAGGAACATATTTAATGGGAGCTTGTGAGTGATAGTATTAGAGAAAGACAAGAGGGAGAGGGGAAGAGGGAGAAAGAGGAGAGGCAGGGAGTAGGAAAAAGAAAAGGAGAGGGACAAGGAGAAGAAGAGGGAGAGGAAAAGGGAGAAACAGAGGTAAAGGGGGAGGGGAAGGGATGAAGAGAGAGAAAAGCAGACAGGGAGAGGGAGAAAGGGAAAGAGGAAGAGAGGGAGAAACAGACAGACAGAGGGAAAAGGGGAGAGGGAGAAAAAAAGAGAGGGAGAGAAAGAGAGGGGAGAGAGAAAAGTGGGAGACAGGGAAAGAGAGGTGAGAGAGGGGAAAGGAGATGGGAAGAGAGACAGACACGCACCAGAGACAGAGAGACAGAGAGACAGACAGAGAAAGGGACAGAGAGAGAATTGGAATAAATGGTTTCTGAGGTCACTTGTGTATATGGGAGTGGTATGGGGGTGGGTGTGCATATATATATATATATATATATGCATATGTATATATACACATAAACACACATACACACACACACATGCACACACAAGTGATATTTGACTACTAGGCAATGCCTTTGCCTAATTGTACTGATTATATGGGCCTAGGAGATAGTGTTTGGTCTTTTTTTTTTTCAGTCCTTTGTCCAGTTGTGGGCTAGCCTGGGATTTGAAAATAAACATACTGTGTTTCCTGGTTTGGTTTTTCTTCATCTATTTTATCCCAGCAAATAACTTTAAAATCACATTAGAACCCTTTTCTCAAATAAAAAATGGTAGCCTACAAAAGCTGTACCTAATTTAAAATGTTTTATTAGATCTCACCTACTCTCTAATGAGGAAGATAATTTGTGCTTGTTTAGTCCCTTTTGCCCAGGTGGTTGAAGGTGCTGTACTAATAAGTATCATCTTTCTTTTCAAGCTAGGGAAATCAAATAAGAGGCAGAATGACGTGCCATTAGGGATCCCACTTCCATCAATTTCTCATTCTTGACTCATCATACAGATTTTTTCTACCTACTAGCCATCATAATGTTATAACTTGCCTTAGTTACAATATGTAGCTTTACATAGATAGGTTGATACCATATCTTCTTCCAATAACTTCTCCCAGTTTCTGTGTTCTATATTTTCTGATCATGAGTGACAGACATCTCACAAAAGCATCATGGTGTAGTAGATTTGGCATAGTAGGACCTAAGAGCTGTGCTAGACTAGCAGGTCCATAAATTCCCACAGAGGAAAAGGGTTTTAATAGAGTATATCAGGTTTGGGGGACTTTGGGTCAGGACATGATATGGAATAATCATTCTCAGGTCATTCAGTTGTTAGTTGGTGTGGGCAGTACTATTTCATTTGAAATAAGATTTTAGGGCTATAGATTTAGAATTGGAAAGGGCTTTTAGGATCATCTATTCAAAGTCATTAATTTTACAAATAATGAAAAAGCTCAAGTCTTGGGATAGGACTTGATTTGCATTATCTAGTAAGAGTAGAGTCCATGTTCAGATCTTCTGACTTCGAGTATACTGTTCTTCCCATTGCATTTGTGACAGAGATGATGATGATGGAAATGAAGCTAATGATCATAATGAATAATAATATAATGATGATGATGGAGATGATGGTGATAATGAAGATGATCCTTAATATCAGGTGATGATGATAACTAGCTTTTGTATAACACTCTAAAGTTTGCAAAGTATTTTATATAGACAAAACCACAGGTGGAAAAGCTAATACACTGGATGATAAGAGTCAGGATCCAAAAAGATCTTAACAGGCTATAACACTGGGGTAAAATCAACATAAAGAAGTTCAGTAAAATTAATACAATATCATGAATGTTTTTTTCTAAATCTATTTCATATGTACAAGTTGAGAAGTAGTAGTAGGGAATATTGTTAGATAGTTACAAGTAATTATAGGTCTACTCTGTGTCAAGAATTGTTCTACTTGTTGCGATAAAATAAGTATTTGCTATTAAATAAAGAATTTCCAGACTAAAAAAATCTGAGGGTTTTAATAGACTACAAGCATGTTATGCTTCCACAATATGATGCTACCATGAAAAGAAAAAAAAAATATTGCAATCTTGGGTTGCAAGAAGAGATACAGGCTCTATCAATAATGAAGTGATAATCCCATTGTGGGAGAAGCTAGTTTGGGAACTTTGAATGGCTAAAAGAAAATACACCAAATCATTAGTGATTTAAATGGAACTGGGTTTATTATATAGATGAGAGGACCCAAAAGAAATTGGAAGAATAGACATTTTTTTCTTCCATACAATATTGATATTAGATGTAACATTCATTAAAACCCAGAAATCTTTGACTAAATTTTTAAGGCATTCATGGGATAACATATAAATCTATTCCCCAGCTATCTTCCTACCAAACTTGAGTTACACTGAAGATGATCACAAATACTGAATAATAAAATTTATCCAACAATGCCTTCATCCACTAAAAATGATTTTCTTAAAACATGGTACCATATCTATCACTATGCTGATTAATAAATTCCCATTGTATCGAGGATCAAATACAAAATATACTGTTTGGCATTCAAAATTCCCATATATTAGTCTCCTTTTATCTTTCCAATCATCTTAAACTTTACTCCCTGACACCTAATGTGGTGACTCTGGCCTCTTGGCTGTATCACAAACAAGACAATCTAAACATCATCTCTAGGGTCTCTCTCCTCATCTGGTTTCTGTAATTTCCTGGGAGTCCTTTTAAAAATCTCACCTTCTACAGAAAGCCTTTACCGAGCCCTCTTAATTCTATTGTCTTCTTTCTCTTAAGTATTTCCTAAATATCTTATATATTGTTTGTTGTTTCCCTCATTCAATTGTAAACTTATTGAGGGCTTTATCATCTTTTTTATATCGCAAGTATTTAGTATAGTGGTTGGCACATAGAAGGCACTTAATAAATGTTTATTAATTGATTAAACAATTGGTTTCCTTTAAGAATCAGGTCAAGGACCATCTTCTACAAGAAGAATTTTCTGACATCCCAAATATCAATATCATTCACATTATACTTTCTTGTTTGTAAAACATTTTATAAATATTATCACATTTGAACCTTATGAGAGTTCTATTTTTACAAATGGGGAAAATGAGCCAGCAGCACTTAAGTGACTTGGCCAGGGTCATCCATCAGAAGTTGGATTAGAACTCCTTACTTCAGGTCCTAAGTCTATCTTCTAAGCAACTTCTAACCTTCTTCTCCAAACTGCTTTGTGTTTATTTTGTGTATTTTCTCTATGTATGCTCCACACATACACATTAGAATGCAAGTTCTTTAATATCAGGGATTGATTTACTTTTGCCTTTTTATCACCAGAACTCAGCAAAGTCCCTGGCACATGGTCAGTGGTTAATAAAAGTTCCTTGATTATTGATTGGGCACCCAAAGGCACAAGAAATATTATTGCAAGCAATACTTAATCATATTATCTTGTAGTTCCCATAATGAGCAAGAGCAAAATGAACACTATGAAAATAATTGCAGTTTATGAGAAATTTCTAACTGAGAGGATGAAGAAGTAATATTCTATTAAAGATGTGGAAACAATCTTCCCTTTACGTGTTCTTCCTTGTCGACCTCATCAACTCCCATGAGTTCAATGACCATCTCAATGCAGATGACTTGACAAGACACTCCAAATCATGTCAAAATAACAAAAATAGCAACAATAATAACTCCTATGTGTATGGTACTTTCTTAGAGCACTTCACTAAATGTGTGATTTGTGGACTTTGCTTTTTAGTAACTTTTGTGAGAGAACATGCACAAGGAACAAGGTGGAAGATATATTAGAAAATATGGCATTGGATTAAGATGTGAAAAAAACCAAAGGATTATGTTCTTTTGGGAGGCTTCATGCTTAAATCCTTTTTATTTTAGAGAAATATTTATTTATTCATTTAATTAAATTTTATTGATATATTTTCTTTTGACAAAATGGGCATTATCCAACAATCCTTTCTACCAGTATATTCTGTGAAAAGTTATCTCAGAATCACATACTTCAGTAGTTTTTCAATATAATCCATCCCAGAAAATTCTCTATCCCTGACCAGTGGTCATCTGAGCTCTGTTTGAGGACCTCCAAGGATGTAGAACCTTATTATTTCTGTAAGCAACTCATTCCAGTTTTAGACCACTCTGGTTAAACATTTTTTTCTGAATTCAACCCTAAATTTACTTCTTTATAACTCACCTTTTTCTCCTCTTTATATGCTCACAGAGCAAACAGGATGAGCCCAATTCCTTAGCTCTTAAAACACTTGAATTGAACTATTATCTTCCATTTGAACTTTTTCTCTCAAGTCTAAACAGATCTACTTCTTTAAACTAATCTTCTATGAGATAAACATAAACTCCTTCCTGGTTTCCCTCTTATAGATGCTCTACATCATTCCTAAATGGTGGTACTCAGATTAGATAAATTATTACTTTTGTGGACTAACCAAGGCAGAGTATCATCTCATCCCCTTAATTCCTGGAAGTTAGAATTCTCATGATAAAGCTCAAGATAGGTATGCTCCTTTGTTTCAAGTCTTATCCTTGTGAAGTTGATTTTTTGAATCAGCTCAAAACTTTACCTTCCATCCCTATTAAATGTTAATTTATCAGATTGAACTCAATGTTTCTATTAAGATCTTTTTCAATTCTGAATCTGTTATATTCATAGCCTTGGTTTACTCACTCATTTCATAGTTGTGTCTTCTAAGTCCATATCCAAGTCATTGGATATATTAAGCAGAATATTAAAATATTAAGCAGAATAAAACCAAGGAAGTATCTCCTTCCAAGTTGACCTCCTTCCAATTCTAAGTTAATCTAATTATACTACTATCTAGCACATTCTCTCCCTTCCCTGCCCCACCACAATATAAAATGTTTATCTATTCTAGGATCAGCTAGATGGTACCAGGCCTGGAGTCAGGAAGACATGAGTTCAAATCTATTCTCAGTTACTATTTGTTGTGACCCTTAGTAAATCACTTAACCCTGTTTGCCTCAATTTCCTTATCTATAAAATGAGCTAGAGAAGAAAATGGCAAACCACTCCAATCTCCCTTCTAAGAAAATCCCAAATAGGTCACAAAGAGTTGAATACAAGTGAAATGACTCAACAACAAATCTTTACTGTCTGCTAAAAATCAACATAAACTATATTTAAATCATTCTCTTGATCTACTAATTTAAAAACACAGTTGACCAAAGACCCCATTTGACAAAAACTGCTGGGAAAATTGGAAACTAGTATGGAAGAAATTAGGGCTTGACCCACACCTAACACCACATACCAAGATAAGATCTAAATGGGTTCATGATATAGATATAAAGAGTGATATTATAACCAAATTAGAGGAACATAAGGATAGTTTACCTCTCAGACCTGTGGAGAAGGGAGGAATTTGCGTCCAAAGAAGAACTGGAACTCTTAATTGAACACCAGATAGATAATTTTAATTATATTAAGTTAAAAAGTTTTTGTACAAACAAACTTAATGCAGACAAGATTAGGAGGGAAGCAATAAATTGGGAAATCATCTTTACATTTAAGGGTTCTGATAAAGGCCTTATTTCTAATATATATATATATATAGAATTGTCTCATATTTATAAGAATTCAAGCCACTTTTAAATGGTCAAAGGATATGAACAAACAATTTTCAGATGATGAAATTAAAACTATTTCTAGTCATATGAAAAGGTGCTCCAAATCACTATTGATCAGAGAAATGCAAATTAAGACAACTCTGAGATACCATTACACTCCTGTCATATTGGCTAAGACAACAGGAAAATATAATGATGGATGTTGGAGGGGATGTGGGAAAACTGGGACACTGATACATTGTTGGTGGAACTGTGAACGAATCCAACCATTCTGGAGAGCAATTTGGAACTATGCTCAAAAAGTTATCCAACTGTGCATACCCTTTGACCCAGTAGCGTTTCTATTGGGCCTTTATCCCAAAGAGATCTTAAAGGAAGGAAAGGGCCCCACATGTGCAAGAATGTTTGTGGCAGCCCTTTTTGTAGTGGCTAGAAACTGGAAACTGAATGGATGCCCATCAACTGGAGAATGGCTGAATAAATTATGGTATATGAAGGTTATGGAATATTATTGTTCTGTAAGAAACTACCAGCAGGTTGATTTCAGAGAGGCCTGGAGAGACTTACATGAACTGATGCTGAGTGAAATGAGCAGAACCAGGAGATCATTATATATGGCAACAACAAGACTATATGATAATCAATTCTGATGCACATAGCTCTGTCCAACAATGAAATGCCTCAAACCAGTTCCAGCTGTTCAGTGATGAACAAAGCCATATATACCCATGGAGAGGCCTGTGGGATCTGAGTGTGGACCATAACATAGCATTTTCATACTATTGATGTTTGCTTGCATTATGTTTTCCTTCTCAGGTTTTTTTTCCTTTCCTGTACAACAAGATATCTGTATAAATATGTATACACATACTAGATCTGTTAAATATTTTAACATAATTAACATGTATTAGACTTCCTACCATCTAGGGGAGAGGGTGGAGGGTAGGAGGGAAAAAATTTGTAACAGAAAGCTTTGCAAGAGTCGATGTTGAAAAATTACCTATACATATGTTTTACAAATAAAAAGCTTAAAAAAAACAAGTTGAAAAGTGAAATAAGACTAGTCTAGCCTACTTAGCTACTCATCATGATGTCTTGTTAATCTCTTTATAATCATTGCTCAATTTTCTTGATCATAAGACCATCTCCCTGGGAATCCCTAGAATCTCCCTATGAATTCATCTAATCCAATTCACTCTTTTTATTGATAGGGAAACACTCAGCGAGATGGAGGGACTTGCCAAATGGTCAATAGGTAGTAAGTGTCAGGGCTGTAGTTTGAACTTGGGTCCCCAATTCCAAATCCAATACTGTGTCATGTGTAGTTAGCTGTTTATACATTGCCTTCCTTGTTCAACTATAATTTGTCTTGCCACTGGACTCGATGACTTTGGAAGCGAGAATGAGACCGATGACTATGGGCAGCCCTTCTCACTTAAATCTAATTCACTCCAAGTCAAGACATCACCCTCAGTGAAGTCATTGATCCTCTTTATGAACAAAGGATGAACAACAACAAGAAGACTGTGAACTCCCCACAATCTTTCTCTCCCACACACACCTTTCTTTGTATCCCCAGTACTTAGCAAAGCCTGGCACATACATAGTAGACATTTTAGTCAATGATTATTGATTGTTTTCACTCTATCATACTGCCCATGTTCTTCACTAAACAGCTAGAATTTTCCTAGGAATTGGAGTCAAGCTCAGTAGCTTTAAAATTTGCAGACTATACTCTCTTTCCTTTTCTGAAATTTGGTAATTTGCCTTTCTATGGATCTGCAATGCCTAACCCATTTTGTGTGGTCTTTCAAGTATTGCCGACAATGGCCCCAGAACCTCTGAAGCCAGTTTTTTCCCACAGAATCTTTTAGACTAGTTCTTTTCAGACCTGAAGAAATAGTTTGTCAAGGTGGATGACCTGAATTCATCAAAGATGCTCTTAAACCATGTAAGCAAAATTACCTTATAGACATAATATGTCATTTTCTTCTTTAAATATTTGCCAAAAGTAACAGAAAGGATAAAAGTGTGGTTTAGCTTTTAGAGAATAGAGGTCACATTGTTGGTTACAGTTGACTTCAGTTTTGTTGGTCTTAGGTATTAGTCTCTTTATACATACTGTAGCAACAATTGCATACATTCTTTTGGACCCACTTTGTTTATTTTGCATCTGTTTATTCAAGTCTTCCCAGATTTCTTTGAATATTTGTTATTAATTATGTCACTGAGATATTCAGGTAACTCATATCCTTGGGTTTATCAAATACTAGACTGCTTGCAAGATTTATTTCTTAACTCCCATTGACTCAATCTTCTGTTTTTTAACCAGTAGCAGATAATTTTAATAATTGATGCTTTGTAGTTTAAAATATGATAACACAAAGTCTTTTTTCCTCTACTTCCCCTTTTTATTCTGTCAACTCCTTTTATATTCACATCCTTTCATTGTCTTAAATCTAAAAAATATCCCTTTGGTAATTTGATTGGCATAGAACTGAATGCATTAACTGATTTGGGTGATACTGTCATTTTTGCTTTACTTGTTTAGCCTCATCATGAATATAGAATCTCTTCAAATATCTACACTTACCTTTATTTATATTTTCTTTTATGCTTGTATATTTGGAGTTCTTGAATATTATTTGGAAGATCAACTTGCAGAAACCAACTTCATTTTGTTATTATTTTAAACAAAATTTTTCTTTATGTTTTAATAGATTTTCTTAATCCTCATGAATTGTGTGAAAAAGTACAGAAATGCTAATAGTTTTAGTGAATTGACTGACTTTTTATCTTTCTACTTCACAAAAGCTATTGTCTTGATTAAATTTCTCTCTAGTTCTCTGATCCTAGCATGCACAGTTAGAAATACATTTGGCTCTTCTTTGCCTATACTTAATCCCTCAATTTTTCTTTTTTGTTGTAGAGCCAAATTTTCTAGCATAGTGTCAATTAATAGTAGATACAATAGGCATCCTCACCTCAACCCTGTTCAAATATTCAAAATTTCCAGTCTTTCTCCATTACAGATAATATTAGCTCTTGATTTTAGTAGATGCTTTTTGTCCTATCAAGGAAAGTGACACTAATTCTTAAGCATTTTAGTGCGAATGAGTGATGTAAACCTTGTGTTCAAGGTTTTTCCTGCTTCTATTGATTAAATTATATTATTTTATTACTCTTGTTATTAACATGATTGATTATTTTGTACTATGAAAAATGAATGAAGAGTCCCTGTATTGCTGGTATAAACTCAACATAAGAGATGGTGAATAATTTTTGAATATATCACTGTCAGCTCTTTACTCATATTTTATTTAATATTTTCCCTTCATGATTTCTTTATTCAAGAAGAAAATCAGGAGATGTTTGACATGGCAAATACCAAACAACATCACACACAGTTGACTACATATAAACAGATAAGAAATGACTGATTATTTACTGATGGAGAAGTCATCACAAAATCAGCTGTCTGTGTTCATTCAGATCATCAGGTTGTAGCAAAAATCAAAATCAACATCAAATCAGGAAAAAAGGATAAAGATGAAAAGACACTGCATGTAATTACATCAGTTCCAGCCTTACCTCTATGAAAATACAGTTGATGATGAAAAATGGGAACTGGATGAAAGATAAGCCTTTGATTGTGAATATTTTCCAGAAAAGTTTGGCCAATCTAGAATAGTAGCCACAACAAGGTGGACAAAAGAGTTCAGAAACCACCTCAGTCAGCAGCTATTCAGTCACTTTACCAAGCAGAAAAGCATGGCAGCCCAGAGTAACACAATTTAAAATATAGTTTGATAGAAGTAACAGTATAAAAGATATTATCATAAAAACTAAGAATGTAACAACAGTAGAAGGCAATAATAAATTAACACTATCCACATCTATTTCAAGATCTAGAACAGAGATTTTTCACTTACGGTCCACAAATAGATTTCAGGGATCCACAAATTTGGGTAGAAAAAAATGACACCTTCATTTTTAGTAACCTCCAAACAAAATTTAGAATTTCATTTAATTATTTTTAAATTATTTATTTAATTAGTTATTATTTTGAAAAGAGGTCCCTAGGCTTCAGCAGTCCTCCAAAGATACCTATGACAAAAAAAGTTATGAACTACAGAACTAAAGGAAAACCTCTACCATGTTGAATTGACAATTTATGGAATATTTATAGAAGGACTTTATACTAAACCACATTGGCTGAGGAGACATTGGTGGTTTTTAATCTACATGGGCAGAAGAAGCACCTAAAATGGTGAGTTCAGGCTTACAAATAGGAGAGGCAGAATGGCAAAATAGAAGGAGTCCTAGAATTGTGGCTTGGAGAACTTTTATCAAATTCTACTTTAGATATTTTGTAGTTAATGTGACTATGGACCTCTATAAGACTCAATGTCCACATTTTTGAAATGGGGGTAACTATACTTATATTGCATATATGTTGTGAAGAAAGCAGTTTTCAAACCTTGAAGCATTGTATTAATGAAGCATTGATAATTATGAGTGGGTCATGATCTGCATTGTCAAAGGGACTTCCACATCAAGGAATCATATCCATTTGAGTCATTGTATTTTCCTTGGGAAAGATCATGGATTGTTCTGGACTATTACTGCTATATTTGTTGTCAATAATGGATGAAGGTTTTTTTCTGACATATATTTTTACAAGTGATGTGCCCACTCTAATCATGTCCCACTCTTTTTTTAATTTCCTCTATGGTTTTATTGTTGCTAGGTTATTGCCAAAGTGGATAGGATCCAGGTGGGAAAGCCATGGAGGACTTGAATAGTTATGGCTATGTCAACAACTGTCCCCAACCAAAAAAAATTGTTTTCTATACCATGAGCATTGCCAGACATTGGGATAATGCCTTCCTTTTTTTCTAGGTCCTCCAAAAATTGACATTTATACTTGAGTACACAAATAATTATGACTTGTGTCTTTAATTTTGATTCCCCCTCCCATATGTCATTGCTGTCAGGTCATAGTAGGTGGCAATTCCCAGATGCCTCTATGGGACCTGAACTCTGATATTGCTATTTATAATTCTACCATAATATAATTTAGATGAAACCTTACTTAGTAACAATACATTTGGTTCCATCATTTTAAAAGAAATCTAATTTAACTTTCTTTTTATAAAATCTCCCATAGAACATCCCAGAATTCCTTAATCCAAGCTGTGCTCTGTCCATTCCTGATTTCCCCATTAAGTGGCATGCTGACCATATACCCTTGCAGAAGGCTAGCATGCATGATAACAGACTGACCTGCTTTTTCTAATACATATAGGTAAAAATCTTTCTGTTATGTTTAGGAATTGGTCAAGGACAAGGAGGGTCTTACATGAAGAATGCTTAAATGGGCCACCCCCAAGATATCCTCTCTCCTCTCTCCTCCCTTCACTGGTCTTTTGAGAAGTTCCTGCCTCACATTTTCATTCCTTTTGATTAGCAGGGGTCCTTACCCTGAGTCCATGGACTTGGATTTAGTTTAAGCATTTTGATAACTGTATTTCAATATAATTAGTTTCCCTTCTAATCTCATGCAATTTTATGCATTTAAAAATTATTATGGGGAGTCCATGGACTTTACCAGACTGTTAAAGGAGTCCAAAACACAAAATAGTTTAAAACCCTTGGGTTGAAGCCTTTGTCTCCGAGGGCCCTCTGCAAAATTATAATTGGCTTAGAACTTAACCCATTATTCATTACCAGTAATTAACACCTTAGAAAGGATTACTTGATCAAAGTACTTTCCAGAAACCAGATAGCTGAAAGGGATTAGAATATAGGATGGGTGCATTTTAATAAGAAGGACCACACTGGATGCCCCAGGATTAAGTACAAGGCAGAGTGGACCACCATAGCAGGGAGCACTGGAGAAGGATGGTGAGGGATCCCAAGATGGGGGATGAGGGGGAATCACACTGAAATGAAAGTGGAAAGGATACTTACTACAACTAACTTTGTATGTTTGTGTGTGAGAGAGAGAGAGAGACAGACAGAGAGGCAGAGAGAGACAGAGACAGAGAGAGAGGGGAGGGCAGAGAGACAGAGACAGAGAGAGAGACAGAGAGAGAGACAGAGAGAGAGAGAGAAGAGAGAGAGAGAGAGAGAGAGAGAGAGAGAGAGAGAGAGAGAGAGAGAGAGAGAAGAAAGAGATAGAAGCAGGGGGTTTGGAAGGGAGAGAAATCAGGTTCCTAATTTACCTTAGTTTCTACATAGCATTAATACCATCAGGTTCATGTCCAAAGCCAGCGTGACATTGCTTCCAGCTGTTGCTGGGTTTGAGTCTCAGCACCTTCATTCCTCAGGGCCTCACTACAGGACTTATTTCAGCACTAGGTCTTGATTTTGGGTTTCCTAGATCCTTGTGGCTTGTGCTTCTGGACCAGATAATAGACTAGTATGGAAAAGAATGAGGAAACATTCAAAGAGCCAGACCTGGGGATCCACAAAATCCCTGGGGAGGAAGATAGGCTCTAAGGCTGTCCTCCCAAAGGACTTCTCTTCTTCCTGCCACACAAAGCCAGGCTGTGCTCAGTCAGACCATCCTGAAGGTGCCAGCAGCCAGCCAAGGCTCTTCCCCAATAAGTGGTAGGGTCAACCATCATGGTATGTCCATGTATGATCATGTATCCATACATATCCCGGAAGAAGCTCCCAGATGTGATGTATGGCGATCTATTTGGGGGTGGTCTAGACACAGACATATATCTACCAGAGACATTTACACATCAACATTTGCACACGTACTTGTCATAATAGTGTGTGAGCACATCTGCCTTAGAAATATTTTGAACCAAACTTAATATTGGTCATGTAATTACTAAAGATTTCACCCCTATTTCCCTCGTAGGGGGGATTTTGATCCTTCTTTGATGTGCTTTTGATCAGGTACCTTGGAAAATGTAATTTGCAAAACGGTTCTGGGTATTGAGCTCTAAAGAGTCTTGTTTCCAGTTCACGTTGCTTCCTCCTCCACACAGGTAATGGCAGAAGTAGCTAAAGTAGCCCCTTGTTGTCACATTTGATGGTGTAGGATACAGGAAGAAGCAATGTGAATGTGGCCATGAGGAATTAACTGGGAACTTGTGTCAATAGTCGGTTTCCTTTCTGCTTGGAATCCTGTCTTCATGTAATGTGCTCTCCATCTAATTTCAGGAGCATAATTAAGTCTTGGACATGATGAGGATGAGAAAATGTGTGACTGCCACAGTTGCATAACCTTGGGTTTTGCTTCTCTAATTCCTATTTGCATTGTGCTTGCACATTTAATCAGAAACCATCTGTTGAGGGTTTGGGTTTTTTTGTTTGTTTGTTTGTTTTATCTTTTTGAATGATTAAAAAAAAGGACTAAAACCAAATTCAGCAAAATGGAAATGAATCGAGGCAAATGAGCTGCAGGATTAGACCATAGAGGACTGAGATGGAAATGAAGAGTTTGATTCTTTTTTTTTTCTTCCCCCGGAGAGCATCATAAAACGTTCAATGGCATGTCAGGTGTACTGTTTTACATACTTGAGTCACAGATTGTTAAAAGGCTACAAAACACAGTTATAAAATGTTGAGGTTATTTTATACATCCACAATAAACTGAGCATTTCAGGCAAAAGGCGATTTTGTAGTCTAATGTGGAGCTTGTCATTCAGAAACATTGCATGTTTATTCCTCTCTAAATCAGAGTTTCAGAATTTCATATTTGGAGGGAACCTCAGAGGGCCCTCTGGAGAGAAGTAGAACAAATCTAGTCCCTCTTCCCCGTGATGGTTTTCAAGTGCTTTAATGTCACCATCTTTTTTCTAGGCTAAATATTCTCCATGGCATGGACTTAAGACTTTTCACTATTCTGATGGTCTCTGCCAAATGTTGTCCAGTTTATTAATCTTCTTCTTAAAATCCAGTGTCCAGAAATGAACACTTTTTTTTCTTCTCATCAAAGTACACAGTCAGATTATTTTAACTAACTATGTGATTTCTGAAAATTACATCCCTCTTAATGTGGCCAGAATTACATTCACTTTGAGGGTTGCCATAAAGCTCTTCTAATTTATAATAAGTTTATAGTCTGCTAAAAGTTACAAATATTAAACAAGTTGTCACCTCACAATGTTTTCCTCATCCTCTACTTTTGAAATTGGTTTTTGGAACTCTTAAAGGAGTTTACATTTATTCCTACTGAATGTTTTACAATCTTGTTCAACCCATGGTTCAAAATCATTTTAAGTAGAATTAACTGCCCCAGTAAAGAAGGATTTTTAAATGATGCTGGTGGAGGAGGTAGAGGCAGGATCAGGACTTTTATGGTAGACTATATTTTATGATTATTGTCTATCAATCTGATATAATGCAAAATGATGATAACTATTTTCTATCAAATAAAACAGATTATTACTATTGTCTATCAAGTAAAATAAACAGTAATGATAACTATTGTTTCTCAAAGTTGATAATAATAATAGCTATTGTCTATCAAATAAAATAAGGCAGTTAAAAGGGATAATGAATAGAGTGATGGGCCTGAAGTCAGGAAAACTTATTTTCCTGGGTTCAAGTCTGGTCCCAGATACTTACTGGCTGTGTGACCCTGGGCAAATGACTTAATCCTATTTACTTCAGTTTCTTCATCTATAAAATGGGCTGGAGAATGAAATGCAAATCACTGTAGTCTCTCTTTCAAGAAAAAACTAAATGGGATCATTGTCAGATATGACCAAATAACACCAAATGAAATTAAATTTGTCAAATCATATCGTGTTTTAGACATATTTTAAAAATAGTTCATAAAATTCTATATTTGACATTCAACTATTATAATTTAAAAAGTAAGTGTGTACCCACTATAGACTTAAAAAATTGCAGAATGTAAATTGTTTTAGTGTAGAAAGGGATAAGTAAGTAATGGATAGTTCATTAAGAGAACCCTCAGGATGTTCTGGCTACTTTAATAGCCTGCAGGTCTCTTCAGCAGCATCAAAATAAATCTTTATGGTTCTGTTATAGGCACCACTTATGTCCACAGGATTATGTTCTTCAAAAGCATGGGCATATTTACAAGCAACTGTGAATTTTGAAACATGATTTCTCTCAAAAGGTTCTAGTAATAGCATGAAACCACCATAGCCAAATGGCCCTGAGAGACCGACACTGAATTTCCAACTCTAATTTAACAAAATTGCTTTATAAAAGAAAAAAAAAGTAAAGCATAAAAGTAGGTTCTGGTCCCTGATTCCTATCTCTCTTAGTCATTTATTTTTCAGCAACTGTCTTTAGGGCCCTTCTCCATATCTTCTTGGGGTTGGCTCATCTTTATTTTATTAGTCTTAAGTGATGCTTCTGCTATCAGAGTCTCTTTTCTCTGAAATTCGATAACATTGATTATGGGAACACCATAATTTGCTACATTATTAGAGATTGTCCTGGAATCACAGATTTTAAGGCAGAAGTGCTAGTTGTCTATTCCAATAACCTAATTTTACAGAGAAGGAAAATGAGTCCTAGAGGCATAAAGTAACTTGATCATGGTCATACAAGTGAACTTTAAACTCCAAAGTCCAAAAACTGGGATTGGAAGCCTTTATTTTGCATCTAAACCCAACGGTAATTCTACTGGAGCATGTTTCTTACTGTATATAATTGTTCTGATTCTAATTGTTTTCTGTGTATAAGACTATAGGATCACTGCCCTCATTGATATTCCAAATAATATTGTGATAGATACAAGTCGACTCTGAAAATACTTATGAATTGCATAGTTATTATACAATTATTAAATAAATATGCATATATCATTGGATCTGTGAGCTCTGAAAATATAGTTCTTGTCATTTGCCTTGAGAATGAGAATCTCAGAGTAGGAAGGCTAAATAGTCCAACTCATACCTGTTCAGAATTCTCACTAGACTGTACATAACAAGTGGCCTTCCACTCTTTGATAAGTAGCTATTTGGTCTTCAGGAAACCCTCTAATCAAAGGGAACTTTATGGTGGCTGATTCTAAATTTAGGCAGATCAAATTATTTGGAAGACTTTCCTTAAAGCAAACATAAACTTACCCATCTCTAACTTAGACCCATTGCTTTTAGCTATGTCCTTTGGGGCTATATAGAATAGATAGTTTCTTCTTTCCCATGGCAGCAGTTTGGAGACTTAAAGATAGGTATCAATTTCCCTGACTCACTCAAGTTTCCTTTCCTATAGACATCCACATTTTTTTTATCTGGTTCCCAACTAGCATGATTTTGACAACTTTTACCTTCTTACTTGCCCTCACCTGGAAACTTTCTAATTTATTAATATTTCTTCAGTGGATCTGTGTCCTCATCAATGTGGGGATTTCTTAAACACTTTCTCATCCCCGTTCTCTAGGACTCTCGACTTTACATGAATATTAGTACTGTATACAGAGTAGAGTATATAGGCTAACCATCTCTTATTCCTGGTCTGTGTCATTTAAAAAGTGTGAGAGACAGTTTCTGGGTAATTAACAATTTTATTAATAATGTAGTGTTTTATTATTTAAAAAAACACTCTAGAATGCAAAAGACCTCTTATAGCAGTGGCTCATGGTTTACATGTTCCTGACAATAACAATTAACTCTGGTTACTAATTAATGAGAGAATTAATATTACAATGAGAAGTAGGCTCACTTCAATGAGTGGTTTAGAGAGTGACATCATGTCATTCTTGGACAAAAAGTTTATCTCTACATTCAGACCATCCCCAGCTTTGGGCAATCTGGACAACAGAGCTACCTCTACCCAAACTTACTTAAGTGGAATACAATGAAAGGAAAATCATTTTTGATAAGATGATCTAAGTGGGGTAAATTTTTGGCAAAGGTCAGTAATGTCATTTAAATGCTGGGCTTTGAACAGTACAGGTGGGAAAAGCTTGAATCTTCCTTAAAATTAGCTATTTATAATCATTTCTCTCAGTTCTTTCTCCCCAATTGACCCATCTCCTTTTATGGTCATAAATGTCTGCTGAGGTCTTTTACAATACTTTTTACTTATGTTTTGTCACATACATATATGACACTTTACATTCACCATATAGCTCTTCATCTTTGGGGGGGATGGCTCAAAATTTTGAATTCTTGAAAACTATGGTATACCATGATTCTCAGCAATATATAATTAACTATAATATTAGCAGTGTTAAAATGTTGGCCTTACGTTTTAGGTGAAAGCTGGCACTACAGTCTCCTAAAGGCAATCCAAGTTGCTTTCTTCTTCCTGTTTAATTCCTAACCAAGTTTATACTCTGTCATAATCTAAACAATAGCCATTCTTCATCTGCTTAGTTTTTTTATTGATTTTGAAGTCAGGACCACCTAGGTTAAAACCATATCTCAAACACTTATTAATTCTGTTATCTAAGTCATATAACCTCTCTGTGCCTTAGTTTGCTCAACTGTCAAATACTGGTATTGGATTCAACAAAGTCTAATTTCTCTTCCAGCTTTTCTAAGCCTGTGGAAGTTCCTCTTATTCTCTGTGGAATTAAACTATTTGGAGTTATTTTTATCTCTTTTAGGAAATTTTTTACATTTCCAGGGCTTGGTGCAAACACCATGAAAGAACACCCAAAGGCCCTTTTTATTTATAGCAGATCCTTTTTCCATTTGTATTGTACATGGACTTCCTGAATAGGGGTGAATGTCTATTTGACTTCTCTGGTTAGCTTTTTGTTTAAAATATATTCCCTAAAATCACAGGGGAAAAAAAAGCCATGTAGACCATAGGGGTTATTTTAGTGAACCTAGGCTTAAGGTGAATTAATGATCAATCATAATTATATTGTTATAGTTAGAACTGAATGCTATATCCAAGTGTATTATGACTAGGGCAGCATACTGGGGTAATGATCACTTCTCTAATTATTGCCACTAGGGTTGTCTTAGTAAAACCTTAGACCACATCAGTCTAGAGGCTTTTTTGGAGGGGGAAGGGTGATTTGGGGAGTTTTTCGCTTCCCCTTGAATTTCTCTCTCTTCTCAGGGCTAATCTACTTTCCTTTCAGTTGCCATATGATGGTCAATGTATTTGGATAGTACCATTTTCATGAAGTACCTTAAAGATAGCAGGATTTTGAAGTGCTCTCCTGTAGGGATTAACATGAGACAGATCTGTATCCTAGTACACATCTGGATGAGCATGCCCTCTTGTTTATACTGCTGGAAATGTTGATGTTTAAAGTTCCCTACAGAAACAGCAACAATTTGTGAGATTCTCCAGACCTTTCCAGAAACTTTCTCCAAACCAATGGATTAACTCTTGGGTACCAAAAAGCTTGTTTTAGAAGATTTAATTGCTCAAAGTTTCTCTCATGGCTTCTTCTGCCTTAAGCAAATGCCTGATGCACATAACAATAACCCCTTTACAATACAGTTTAGAATAAAAGTGCTGATACAACAGTGATGATTTTAGAGGAAATATGTTACTTTAATTTTCTCCATCTGCTCAGAATGAACGCATGGAAAGACAAAGTTGGGAAGAGTTCAGGAGAAAATTGTTCATAGGAGGAGCTGGGATAATACAAAGGGACAGGTGTGTGAGACAAGATAATCTAGCCCTCTTTTTTTTTTAAATGTCATAATGAAGTTATCTTGCTTTTATAACTGACAGCCAATAATTTTCTTATACATACAAGCCAGGGAGCTGCTTCTATTGTTTTGCTTAACCTTTCAGGTAAATTGATTCATAGAAGTCAAATCTTTTTACCTGAAAGTCAGACAGGTTACAGGTGTGATCAAAGGGCACCATAATAAAGTATATAAAGTCCTGGAGTTGGAGTTAGGAAGATCTAGATCTTTTCTTTAATCTTGCATCTGACCCTTACCATCTAGGTGATCCCAAGAAGTTCCCTAACCTCCCTCAGTCCCAGTTTCTTCTTCTATAAAATGACAGATTATTCAAAAAGGGATTAGATGATATTGTATATGTTTGTTACTTTATGAGCCTGAAAACACCATCCATAGACTTTTAGAAAAGGATCAAGCTTTTTTCTTTCTTGTAGATACAATTTTTCTTGCACAACAATGATAAGTGTGGAAATATGTATACATATATTTGATTTGTCAAGTATTTTAATATAATTAACATGTAGTGGATATCCTGCCATCTAGGGGAGGGGTAGGGAGTAGGGAGGAAAAATTTGTAACAGAAAGCTTTGTAAGGGTTAATGTTGAAGAATTACCCATACATATGTTTTGCAAATTTAAAAAAAAAAAAGGATCAAGCTTTAGGGGACTTCTAGATCCAAGGCATTCCTTCAGAGGAAGCTCCTTTGATAGGTGCATGGTCATCCATTTTCTGACTGAAGACCTCCAATGGGGGTAGAACCAATTACACACCAAATCAATGGAGGTAAGTGGACTCATTCATATTGTCGAGAAATTTTCCTTGACATCAAACCTAAATATGTTGGTTCTTTATAAATTTATCCTGCCATAGGGAACCAAACAGAACAAAAGTAATCCTTCTTCTATATACCAACCCTTCAGTTCCATCGATTCAAGCATCCTCATAGTCCCAATCTTTTATTTTTGAAGCTAACCATTACCACTTCCTTCCCTGGATTTCCATATTTTCATACTCAAGGCAGTTCTCATCCTTTTTTGCCTTATCTAAATGGTAGTTATTTCTGGCTTGTATAAAGAAATAATATATATGATTCTGGAACCAATAAAATAAAATGAAATATTCACAATTTCTCTTGGTTTATATGTGTATATATACATATATGTATATAAATTATCATTATTAATCATTATGTTAAATTATTATGTCACAAATTATATATTAAATATATTATAGTAAATTATTTGTTATATAAATTATGTATTATATTAAATACATAAAATAATAATATTTATTAAATAATTATATATACTAAAAGACAGGCTGTATAGGGGAAAGAGAATTGGTCTTGGAGGCAGGAAAGAATTGGGTTCAAATCCTACCTGTATCACTTACTAGTTGTATGACCATCAGCAAGTCACTTATTCTTCTCCAAGTTCCAGTTTCCTCATCCATAAAAAAAAAAAAAATTTACACAATTCTAAGACTAATTATCACAAAAGGTTGTTTCAAGATGCCAGTGAAATAATATAGAAAAAGGATTCTGCAAAACAAAAAACTCTACACAGGTGAATGATGATTTATTATGTTAGGCATTATGTTAAATGCTGAATAATGTGAGCTCACATTATATAACACATCATGTAATTTTAATATTTATCTTCTACTAATCTATTCCTATTCTCATTAACATATAGTAATATCCTTTTTAAATGTACATATCTATATCTATACAGTCATTTTGCCTCTGACAGGCAACCCCAAAAAGATATGACTTGTCAATTATCCTAGATGCCTCATGTCATAGTCACAATCAATTTCATCTATTATTACAATTGAGAGGAGCCGTGTTACTACAGATCTGCTCATTCATAAGAAAAAAACTATGCATTCATTCATGTAGTGTTAATTTTTTCATTGCTCCCACAATATTCCAGAAGGAGTATCTTGCTAACAAATGATCTTGTCCTTATTGCACAAGGCACAATTTTCTCCAGAGAGGAGTTGACTTCTCACAGTGGGTTTTTATATGTTCATTTCCTAAGCATTGCATTTTCTTGAGGGAAGGCAAATGTCATGACTGAAGGCATTGAGACTGTCATTTGATTGATATTCCTTGAAATGGCTCCTTTCTATTTCAGAAGTGAAATCTGAACGCTTTTGAGTAGTGTAGAATGTCAGCACAAATGCGCTCTCCGGTCCTGAACCTCTGGGAGGGGAGCAGGCAGAGGAATCTACTCCACTTCTTTATTTAGAGTTTGCATTGAGAATTGGGAGCATTATTAGAAAGGTCATCCCATTTCAAGTAGCAGATGGAAGGGGAGAATCAAATCCTGCTTTTACAAATAATTTAATTGAATTCTCCTTGCCATTTCTGCAGGCAATTCAAGATATTTTTTTAAAAGCATTGATCCATAATTCTCTCTCCAAATGGCCCTCTTTGTTTGACAGATGTAGAATTCTGCCTGTTTGAGTGCAGTGTAGTACAGTAATGGTTTTACCTATTCAATTGTCTTTTCTTTTCCTGCAAAAACAAGTGAACACAATGAAAAAATAAAGGTTCTCTCTTTTTTTTAAACAAAAGCAAATTACAATTTTGCAAATCTGTTCTTAGTTTGAAGCTTTCCATAGGTTATAGTTATATTTATAAAGGTCAGCTTCTTTGTCTTGCTTTAATGTAATTATACTTTTCACCCACATGGTCAGCCTATGTTTATTAAGCCTGCTTGGTCACAAAAGTGATGGCAAGTTATCACCATAGAGTTTAGTTTTATCATGTCAGTAAAATCCTAAAATGTTCCTGATTGAGATTAAAGGATAGATCTCTTTAAGAAAACATATATTTAGAAAGGCAGCATATAGTATAAGAGAAAGGGGATTGGCCTTGCCCTCGGGAGAGAAATGGATTCGAATCCCACCTTTATTGCTTATTAGTTGTGTGACCATTGACAGGTAACTTATTCTTCTCCCAGTCCCAATTTTCTTATCTGTAAAATGGGATTAAATACCTATAGCACCAAATTTATTGCAAGGTACCAATGAAATAAAATATTAAAAGAAATTTACAAAACAAAATACTCTATATAGTTCAATAATGGTTTACTGATTGTCTACTATATATAAGGCAAGTTATTGCAAGGTACTAATGAAATAAAATATTAAAAGAAATTTACAAAACTTAAAATACTATATATAGTTCAGTAATGGTTTATTGATTGTCTACTATATATGAGGCACTGTACTGAATGCTGCATAATACTAGTTCACATTTTATAACATTATAAGATTGTCAACACACTTTACGAAAGTGACCAAACTTCCCCAACAAGCATGGGCATTCTGCATGTGAATGTATGCTGAAGATGTGACTCTGGATTTGTGGTGAGAGGTTTGAATATGGTATTTCGTACACACATAAGAGATTTAATGAGTTGGTGTGAGAGTTTCTTGATAGACACATGTGGAATCAGATACTTCAGAAAAGAAGGCAGAAATGTAGGGGGATCAGGCTCTTTAAAATGTCCGTGTTTTCTGCCTTCCTTACACACAGTCCTCCAAGGATCTCATTGGGTGAGACTGGACCCTCTCTCTTGCTTTTAATTAAGATCCCATCTTCCTCCCTCTGATGAGCTCATTTCTATATTTTTTATATATTTTAATCCACATCTTGTCTATTTTCTGCCTGCTATTTACTTGGATACATGGGTTTACTTATTAATCACTCTGTATGATAAGGTAGTTTTTTCTATAACCAACTTTTGGTGCCAAGGAACTAAGGTGATAAGTGTATATTAAGGGCTATACTGCCCCAAAAGAATGACCAGTTGGTTACTTTCTTTCTGACTCAGATTCGTACGCCCAATATTTAAGAGCACAATTTGATACAACCTGGGGACAAATATGGCTCTCAGAGAGAAGTGAGAAAAAGGGCAAGTTCCTAGCCATAATCTTTCTCCTATTCCTTTCAAGAAATTAGTCTCCCTTGGAAAGGGTTGAAATATCTAGCTATGTGCCCCCAATTTCTATCTATATTTTTAGACAATCCATTTGTACATACTTATTTCATGCTTATGAAAACATGTTAACTTTAATCTCAATCCTTTTTCTAAACAACTGGAGACTATTGTATAAATATTGCATTTTATATAGTTAAAATATATAATATATAAAACATAAATTATATATTATACAAATAAGTATTATTATTATTCATATTTGGGATGCCAGGAGGTCATGATTTATAATTTTGCTGGTGTCACTGGGAACTCTTCTAATACAGATATGAGAATATTCTTTGACTAGTATTTTTTTATGAATTGCCTGAGTTAAATGATAAACACAAGCACAATATAAAACATCAGAGATAAAAATTGAATGTGGGTCTTCCTGACACCTTGATTATTTCTGTATCCACTAAGTCATGTGGTCTCTTATCCCCATTTCATGTATTAAGAAGCTGCATTCAGAGAGTTTATGTGACTTGCCTCAGGTTACAAAGCTAGTAAATAATGTCTGAGGTAGAATTTGAACCTTTGTCATCTTGATCCCCAAGGATATAAATGTGTACAATTATTAACACATTTGTAAGTTGTTGTTATAATAATAACATTGATATTTGTAAAGTACTTTGCAAACTGAAAACACTATAAATTTTATTTACTTATTTAAGCAGCATTTTTTGGTTAGTTTCATAGTCTTTTGAAAATTGAGAAAGAAAATGCTTTTTCAGCATTGTTATTGCTGAGGGTGTCTATATATCAGTTTAAGAAATTCTTCTTGTAGGCTATAAAGTCTGTGTGTGTGTGTGTGTGCGTGTGTGTGTGTGTGTGTGTGTGTCTGGGTATGTGTTGTATTCCCTTCTTGGTGAGGAGAGGGGAATCTAAGGATGTCACCATAATTTCTTTAATTAGTTCAATGGTATTAATATTGTCAGAGAAGGTTGCATTCTCTGTCATCTTTACTCTATTCTGTACAAATCTTTGTTCTGTCTTGATTGATTTCCCCCACATTTGGCCTGATTCAGTGATATTTTCTTTTGGTCCCCTTTTCACTTTGGTATCGATGGAGTAAATCACATCTGCGCCCTGTCTAAGGTCAGAGGGCTCAGCGATAAATGGATAAAGAGCTTTTTGATTTATTATTCATGTTGATAACAATACTCAGAATGACTAAAGGAGCATTCTCTTTTCTATCACAAATTATTGGGTGACATTTAAAAAATGTCTCTCTGAGCATGGTGTGATGATCTATTGGACCCTTTGCCTCCCTCCCCAACTCCTTCCACCTTTTTTGAAGACATACTTTTTCTCTCTTTTTCAATTTAATTTTTCACTTACCCATGAGCTCCTCTGTGCTGTTGAATGTACACTGTCTAAGATGTTTTGAGGAGCAGGTTTCAGAGGAACACAAAGAGACAACTTTTTGAGACTGATATTCAAGTTGAGGGGGCCTTTTCTCCTCTCCTCCCTCAATCACTTTGTATATACTTTTGTAAATACCTATAAAAGCACATATAGGGGCAGCTAGGTGGAGCAGTGGATAGAGCACTAGCCCTGAAGTCAGGAGGACCTGAGTTCAAATCTGGTCTCAAAAACTTAACATTCCCTAGCTGTGCGACCCTGGGCAAGTCACTTAACCCCAATTGCCTCAGCAAAAAGAAAAAAAAGCACATATAATGAAAATTCCAAACAGTATTAGGTACAAAGGGGTTTAATAAGTACTAGTTGAAAAGGAGACTGGGAAATTATAATGAGCTCTTAAAAATCTGATTTTTAACCTCATCCCCATCAAATTAGCAAATGACAGAAGATGAAAGTGGTAATAGTTGAAGGGTCTGCAGAAAGGCAGGTACCCCAATACCCTGTTGATGGAGTTGTAATTTGATTCAACTGTTCTTGAAAATAACTTTAAAATTAAATAATAAAAATTAAAAATTAAACTTTAAAAGTCATTAAACTATACTTTCATGACATGGACTTGGAGAAATCATTCCATGTAGATATATACCAAGAAAGTTAAAGATAGAGGACATATTTCACATAGATATAGATATACACATATATAATGTATTTATACAATTATATATTTATACATACGCTTATGTATAAATATATACATTTATCTATCCATAAATGAAACATTTCTAGTAGCAAAGAACTGTAAGGAAAATGAATATCTAGTGATTGGGGAATGGGTGAACAAATCATTGTATATGAATATAGTGGAATATTATTATAGTATGATAAATGACACATAAAGAATTCAGAAAAAATATGAATGTTTGTATGAATTGATATGAAATTAAATAAACAGAACCAGGAAAAAATATGAAATTATCTCAGATATGTAAAGGAAAACTAATTCAAAAAACATTAGTACACATTTCAGTTCTATAATGAATTATGATCAGAAAACCTATGTTGAAACATGATGGGTCCTTGGTGAAGGGTCTGGAAGACATTTTCAGATATGGCCAACATGCTGATTTGTGTTCCTGATTGCATTTGTTATATTAGGAGAATTCTATCATGGTGAGGTCATTAGGAAGTGACAATACTATTAAAAATATAAAATAACAACAAAATCATTTTTAAAAAATAAACAATAAAATAATTTATAGGTAAACTATAGCCAGATAGCTAAAGACTTTAAATGCCAAGCTGAAACGCTGGTATTATATCTTCGGAGAAATAGAAAGCCCCAGAAGCATATTAAGCAAGGAGGTGACATGGTCAATTCTGTGCATTAGTAAGATATTTTGGAAGTTATAGAGAAGATGGATTAAAGGGAGAGACTGGAATCAGAGAGAATAATAAGGAGGCTATTATAATAATCTAGGCAAGAGATAATAAGGTTCTGAACCAGAAAGAGGGTGCCTTTTGTGAATAGAAAGAAGGAAAGGAGTGCAAATGATGTTGTGGAGATAAAGAATTTAGCAACTAACTGGATATAGGGAATGAGTCAAAGATGACTCTTTGAAGCAAGAAGATTTGGAGATAGGGTAGGTCTGAGGGATATTTTCTTAGTTACTAGAGGCACAAATCTTGGTGTTTGAGAGTTCCTTACCTGTACTATGGCGGTACCATATTGTATTTTTAAGGTGAATTTCAATGTTTTTAAAAATAGCTATTAGAATGATCCAGTTTTAAACATTTGGTAGAGAGTCTGCTATTTATTTCTGGAGGGGTGTTATAAAGAAACTCTTTGTTTATTTTATACAATTTTATCATTGTAACTGTTTGGGTTAATAAGTATTTTCTTTTTCCTTAATGAAAGCTATTGATTGCAAGGGGAGAGAGTAAAATGCCTTGAATGGATGGTGAATCAGATAAAGTGGCCCAAAAAGCACTCAGTTTTTGCTGTAGCTTTACCAAGTCAACTTTACCTAAATAAGGGCTGGCCTGAGGCAAAATTGCAGCAAAGATTGTCTTTATAACCTTTCTGGGGCTCCCTTTGCTCTCAGGCATTTGTGTGTCCATTGTTAATGCCTAAAGCTCTCTCTCTCTCTATCTGGCCCACATGGATGGGGAATGTGAGAGGGAAAAGTTAATAGTCCTAAATTCCTATTCAGGGCAAGGGGGTGATTATAAGAATCATTGCATTTTTCTCTGTTGTGTGCTGTAGAACTGTAGGGTCAAACTCAAATAAAAATGAGTCCACCAATCTGTAAATAAGGATCAACACAAGCCATACATTGACTTAGTTTTTAAAATGTCATGTGATCTAGGTTTTGTTGTATTTTTTTAACTGATTTTAAGTATTTCTCAATTATATCTTCATCCATTTGAGAATGTAAAGGGGTAATCAGTCCTGTTTGCTACCTCTGCTTTTGGAAAAAGAATCTTGGATTTAGAAGAAAACACATGATCCTTAAGGGCAAAAACTGTTTTCATCTTGGTCTTTTTTTAAAGCATAGTATATGAACTACAGTAGGAGCTAAGACAGTGTTTTATGAAATTGAAGTGAATCAAACCAGAACATCTATGTTAAAATCCTGGCTTGGTCTCTTGCTACCTCTGTGATCATAGTTAAATTATTTCTTTTCTCAGCCCCTTGCTGTGCTCTATAAAATGAGGGCTTTAATAATAATAAATTAAATTCATAAGAAAAATCAATCTAAATAAATAATTAATATTTAGAAGGGACCATGGCATAGTGGTCAGGGGACTGGAGTCCAGAACCCCTGCTATAGATACTTTCTAAATTGCTTCATCCGGGATAAGTTACAAGAAATTGCTCTGATCTAAATTAAATCAGATTGCCAGCTTTGTTTAAAACCCAGTCTCTCAATGTAATATATACATAGAGCAACCATTTTGGAGATAGGGGTGAAATAAGTTTCTGAAGTTTGAACTCACAACTGATAATCTTAAAAAGGCAAACTGTACTCACAAAGTGGGGACATGGAGTGGGTGAGGGGCTCACTAACAAAGGCTTTTTTGGATCCAGGACTGTCCCAGAGTCTCTTAGCTGCATCCTAAAATGTGTAGCTCTTAATGAAGATTTCAGGTTGGTTTTTGAAAATGGAAAAAGACATCATTTCACTTTTTATGCTAAAAAATGGTATGGGTAATTCCATATAGCTCCTGGAGTTTTAGATAATATATATATATAAATAAGACTTTTGTTAGGAAGACAAATAAGTCTGTGTATGACTGAAAAGTTGGCTTGACAGTATTGGAGGAAAGAAAAGATGAAATCTACCATTTTACTGCTATAAAAAGAGATAAGGTGACTTACGACTGCTCTGAAAAGGAAGATTTGTCAGGCTTAATTACAGACAGTTGGGGAATTCTTGGGGAGCAAGGGGGCTGATCTGGCATGCCCTTTAAACCTGGAGAGGTTTAAAACTGGAAACCTTGAGATATGGCTTACAGAAAGAACTCTCCCTGTATCAATCAAGTATTTTGCCTTCTTCATCTTATCATGAGATGCTCATGGTCCTGTTTCTCAAAGCAGATGAGGTCGGAAGAGGGGGCCACAGATTTGTTGAACTTTTATATTTTCATGGCATTTAGAGAAGCGTTTATAGGAAAATCTGTTGGTTGCACTGATCAAGTGGTGGGACAGATGCTTGCTAATTGAGAGCTGTACTGGGCCTTGTGATTCTGCAACGTATGTTTTTATCATCTCTCTTGCTTGTTTGCCTAATAGATTAGTTTCTGTGATAATGTGGAGTTGCTGAGTGACAGCTGTATTTCAAAAGTAATGAAATCTTCACAAATCTGACAATTTAGCCACGAAATGAAAATTACTTTTCAAATAGTTTCTGTGGAGGAAATGTGAGGAACTGTCATACACACCAGGAGTTCTTCCATGTGCATCTTGGACCCCTTAGGTAGCCCAGTGAAATTTAAGGACCCCTTCTCCAAAGTATTGAAAATGCAAAAAAAAGAAAATACATAGGAGTGCAAAAATGAATTATTATGGGATAATTATCAAAATGTCTAATAAATTAGTTCTTGGGCACCAGGTCCATTTTGTTATCTCCAAGCATCTATTTTTCCAAGCATCATTTTTCAAAAGATAAGAGAATATTTAAAAGATAGGTGTCTCTTCTCAGAGATGGTTTCAAGTGGTCTTAGAGGAAGAAATGTGTTGAAGTAAACTTCTAAGGTCTCTTCCAGGACTAGAATAATATAAAGCATGATTCTTTTCTCAAGCAAGAAAAAAAAATCATGACAAGATTTGGAAAGTGAGAGACCTTACCCTGACTGAACTAATTACTCAAAATGAATCATGTGTATTAGAGTATCCTCAGTATTAATATTAGGGCATCTCTTCTTTGGTCATAGACCATTTAGGCATGTGATTTAAATGAAACAAAGGTCTATATTTTTATGATAAGTATTGCTATTTTTCTTTTAAACCAATGATGCTATATATCTCTGAGCCATGAAGTACCATGACCTCTGAAGAATTAAATAATTATTCTAAAGAATTAAAATTAAATTAAATTAGATCACCCAAGAGGCCATAGAAAGATTATATGATGAGTTACAACAAATAACCCACCAAGCATTATGCAAAAGAAATGGTGTAAATAGGGGTGTGTTGATAATTGTTTAATAACTGGCTCTCCAAGAAAAAGGAAAAAAATACATTAGACCCACTTCTTTAAGTTTAATCTGCATTAGAAATATTTTCTTCATTACTTTCTTAAGTCAAGACCATCAAAATAATAAATCAAGCCCTAATTTAAATCATTCACCAATTTTGGAGGTATAAGTATTCACACCAAAAATTTTATCAATCAGTTCTCATTTGGTCTAGCATTAGATCTTAACTGGAAAGGCTATCATTAGAGAAAAATATGGCTAGAAAATAAGGTGAGCTGGTCATTTATCCTGAGTGAGGGATCACTTATGGGTAGCTCATTTGGCCAATGCCAACCTTTAGAGTAAGGTCCTCAGCTCACTGGGAGGGGACACCACTAGGAAGAACTTGCATGATGGTATTTACAGGAATTGCCCAGTATGAAAAGGTATAAATGACTAGCACTCGGTGCCATTGAGAGGTACACTATATTGATGAGATTACAGATCTATTAAATTATCAATATATGTGCAGGCTTCCATTTTTCAAATTGTGATTTGTTATCCTTGGTGATTTATTGATTCTTAAAGTGACAATTAATGTCACTGACAATTAAAGTGATTGTTATTTTTCTTTGAACATTTTAGTGGACCAATCTGACATTTGTTGAGCCTCAAAAAAAAAGGAATATTTGTACTTCTATTTGCATTTATTCTTTGCCACTGAAGCCTGTGTAGACGGGGGAATGTGTATCAGACAAAATTGATCGAGACTTTTCACATGAGTTACTTAACTCCTCAGCCCAGTTAACATAATCACAGAAAGGGGAAAGGTAAAAGAGACAACAAGGTATTGATTTGTTAAATGAAGGACAAAGAAGGGTTTTCACTGTGTTATCCCCATGAAATAAATGTTTTCCTTGATAGCAATTGAGGGCAATTTGCCTTTGGCTGGGCTAAGATTGCTTGGGCCCCTTGTCACCCTTCAAAAGCCAGCTTGACAGCGAATCAGACAGTAGAGGTAGGAGATGTCCATAAAGCAAGAACCCTGGCAACAGGAAAACCAGCTGAGGATAAGGAACCTGAGCTCATGAGAGCACTTCCTTCTCCTTGGGCCTCTACCATAGAATGATAGAGGAAGAAGTCTCTGGAGGGAGAAGTCTTTGGCAGAAGAGAAGAAAACCAACTATGGATTGAGCTGGCAACTGGGGTTCAAACTATGGGTAGACTTAGATCTAGGACTTAGAACTTAGGAGACCTGACAGACCAGATGCTGTGCCCCAGGAGGAGAATCCTACAAGAAGAGAAAGGATATAAGGGCTCTGCAGTTCTGGAACAGTGTTCTCGGGTTCTCAGTATTGGTGCCCTCACTTCTCAATGATTCTACAGGAAAATGTGCCATATGATTATGGGGGAAATGTTTTGCATATACTGTTTTTACTTCTGCCAACCTAATAAATGCCTTTGCTTAGAGTTGTGTCTACTGTTCTGTGAATATAGAGAGTTCTATGAATAATAAGAATTCATGAACTATAGGTGTACAGACTCAAGAGTGCCTTTGACAAAGAAAAAGTTACCCTCTTGGAGCTCCACAGGTAACCTATGAGTTTGAGTTGTCAGGATATCCCCAAAGGACATGTTAACATCCCCCACATACACACATATCCTAAATGATAGAAGTCAACATGTCACTTTTTAAAGTCTCAACCTTGCTATACATTAGTCATTATTTTAATTGTTATTATTAATAGTAAATTAGTATAATATAATATTATAGTTGATTTTTATTGATATATATTAGTTATAATATTATTAATAACAATAATTACAAATTTAAGGAACTTCTGGAGTAGAAACTCCTTTCCAAATACCCATCAGTTGGAGAATGGCTGAATAAGTTATGGTATATGAATGCTATGGAATATTATTGTTCTATAAGAAATGATCAGCAGAATGACTTCAGAGAGGCCTGGAGAGACTTACATGAACTGATGCTAAGTGAAATGAGCAGAACTAGGAGATCATAGTACATGGCAACAACAAGATTATACAATGATCAATTCTAATGGACGTGGCTCTTTTTAACAATGAAATGATTCAGGCCAGTTCCAATGATCTTGTGATGAAGAGAGTCATCTACATCCAGAGAGGGACTGTGGGGACTGAGTTGTCACAACAGAATATTTTCATTTTTTGTTGTTGTTTGCTTGCATTTTGTTTTACTTCTCATTTTTTCCCTTTTTGATTTGATTTTTCTGGAGCAGCAAGATTATTGCATAAATATGTATACATATATTGGATCTAACATATATTTTAACATGGTTAACATATACTGGATTGCTTGCCATCTAGGGGAGGAGGTGGAGGGCAAGAGGGGAAAATTTGGAACACAAGGTTTTACAAGGGTCAATGTTGAAAAATTATCCATGCCTATGTTTTGAAAATAAAAAAGCTTTAATATAAAAAAGAAACTCCTTTCCTTGTTACAGATCATCAATTGATCAGTCATTTAATAAGTTGCCAGGGTCAGTGAGAGGTGAAATTTCCTGCCCAAGATCCCAAAGTCCATATGTATGAAGGAAAGATTTGCATCTAGGTTACTTGTTTTTTTTTTTTTCTATTGGTAGTTGGGTTTCTAGGGTTGAAAATGAAATGAAAGGAGAGAGTAGATTTTGACAGTTGGAACATGAGCCATTTGTGAACATTCTGGCAACTCTGGAGCAGGAATTCTTAATTTGTGGTCCATGATCATGTTATTTTAATATCTTGGTCTTTGTACCAATATATTTTGTTTCCTTTGTAACCCTACATATTTTATTTTATGCACCTAAAATTATTATAAGAAGGCTTCCTTTATTTTCACCAGATTGCTAAAGGGCTCAAAGATACAAACAAAAAAGATTAAGAATCCCTACCCCAGATATTAGTTAAAGGATTATAGATTTGAAGCTGGGTCACTTTCTTAATTTAATAGATAAGAGGCCTAAGAATTGAAGAAATTAAGTGACTTTTGCCCCAGTTCACACAGGCAAAATTTGAATCCAAGTGCTACAACTCCAAAGCCATTGTGCTTCCCACTCTTACTAAGCTACCTCTTGTTTCTCAATCACATCATTGATACATTTAAAAAAAAACCTATGATAATATCCAAAGTTGTTTGGCCAATGGATTTAGGTAGAAACTCACAGCTCATCTATGGTACTAACTCCTTTCCCTATTACTTTTAATAATATTGTGATGGAACCAAATAATGAGGGCTTTGTCCAGAAGCAAAACTACCCATTTCCACCCATTGTCCATAGCTATTCAGTTGTGTTTAATATGTGATATGTAGAGATCTCTCTTTATTATGTGCTTTGAAGGGCTGCAGCCTCCTTACATGGTTGATTCATATTCAGTGCTGCTAGCCAGCTATTGTACTTTGCCTTTAACATAAAAAAATCAATAAATAGAAAGTTGCAAAAGAAATAAAGTGATCTTTTCAGATTCCCCAGAAACCTACAAAATAGCCCATTCTTGACTTATCTGCGTCTTCTTTCAGTAAAGTTCAATTGACTGGGCTTTTTGCTTTTATCCAGGAATGTAGAAGCAATAGCAAGAAATAGTATGCCCATCCTGAAGCCTTAGGGACTGCTGTGATTACTGTAATTGAACTCTGATTATTCTGGGCAGTGTGGAGATCACTATGTGGTCTTTTGTAAACAAATGCAAGCAATGACTTAGGTAGAAAGGACAACTACTTCTTAATTATTCCTATTCAGGGGAATAAAACCATTAGAAGCGGTAGATAATACTCTCCTAACATCACTGTAACCTTCTGCTCTACATACAGCATCAGGGCTATTGACAAGTAGACAAAGAAATCAATTGAATCCAACTTTTGCTCTCTCTCCCCTTTAAGAATGATGAAGGGAAGAGGCAGAGTCAAGATGGCAGAGTAAAGGCAGGAACTTGCCCAACTTCTCCCCCATACTGCTCCAGATTCCTTTAAATAATGACTCTAAACAAATTTTAGAGCATCAGAACCCCTAAAAAGATGGAGTAGAATTTTTCCAGCCAAAGGCAACTTAGAAGATCAGCAGAAAAGGTCTATGACATCAGGGTGGGAGTCCACCTGGACCTCAGCATCATTGAGGCAGGACTTCTGAATCAGCAGCAGTGCTGGACCTCTCAGCCCAGGGATACCAGGGAGGATGCAGAAAGACAATGGAAAGGATCTGTGACAACAGAATGGGAGTCTGGTGTGCAGTCCCATACAGTCCCAACCAGCAGAGCCCCAGGCCCAGCCAGCATACTAGATCATACAGGTACAGTGAGGCAGGGACATACCTAACAGCTCCAGGGTAGAAGAGTGGTCAGATCCCTAGAAGAATTCCTGAAACCAGCTGCACAAAACCCCTGAAGCTTTGGGACAGTGCACTCTCCATCCAGGAATCAGTGCTCTACTTTTACAAAGAATTAAAATCAGAGTAATAGGTCGGGAAAGTGAGCAAACAACAGAAAAAGTTTCTGACCATTGAAAATTTTCGTGGTGACAAGGGGGATCAAAACACACAATCAGAAGATGATAACAAAATCAAAACTCTTATATCCAAAACCTCCAAGAAAATTAAGAATTGGGTTCAGGCCATGGAAAAGCTCAAAAGGAACTTTAAAAAAATCAAGTAAGAGAGAAAAAGGAAAAATTAGAGAAAGAATTGAGAGAGGTGCAAAAGGAAATACAAAAAGCTAATGAGGGAAATAATGCCTTTAAAAACAAAATTGGCCAGTTGGGAAAAGAGGTACAAAAGCTCACTGAGGAAAATAATTCTTTAAAAAATAGAATTGAACAGGGCAGGTAGGTGGCACAGTGGATAGAGCACCAGTCCTGAAGTCAAATCTGGCCTTAGACACTTAACACTTCCTAGCTGTGTGACTCTGGGCAAATCACTTGACCCCAATTGCCTCAGCAAAAAACAATAGAATTGAACAAATGGAAGCTAATAACTTTATAAAAAATCAAGATAAAATGAAGTAAAACCAAAAAATGGTAAAAATAGGAAAAATGTGAAATATCTCATTGGAAAAACAAGTGACCTGGAAGATAGATCCAAGAGGGATCATTTAAAAATAATTGGTCTACCTGAAAATCATGATCAAAAAAAAGAGCCTGGACATTATCTTTCAAGAAATTATCAAGGAAAATTGTCCTTATATTCTAAAATCAGAGGGCAAAATAGAAATTGAAAGAATCCATCCATCGCCTCCTGAGTTTCCAAAATGAAAACTCCCAGGAATATTATAACCAAATTCCAGAACTCCCAAGTCAAGGAGAAAATATTGCAAGCATACAGAAAAAAAAAATTCAAGTATAGTGGATAACAAAAATCAGGATAACAAGATTTAACAGCTTCTACATTAAAGGACCGGTGGACTTGGAATATAATATTCCAGAGAGCAGTGGTATTGCAACCAAGAATCACTTACCCAGCAAAATTGAGTATAATCCTTCAGAGGAAAAGGTGGTCATTCAATGAAACAGAATTTTCAAGCATTTGTGATGAAAAAACCAGAGCTAAATGGAAAATTTTATTTTCAAATGCAGAACTCTGGAGAAGCTAAAGGAGGTAATCGTGAAAGTGATATAAAAAAAGGTTTATCTGTTTACATTCCTACATGGGAGGATGATACTTGTAACACATTAGAACATCCCATTATTGTGGCAGTTAGAAGGAGTGAGTACATATATATATATATACATATATATATTCTTTTTATTCATATATATATATACATATATATATATACAGAAGGCACAGATGTGAGTTGAATATGAAGGGATAATATCTTTTTTTAATGATAAAATTAAGGAATGAGAGAAATGTACTGGGAGAAAGGGAAAGGGAGAAGTGGAATGGTGCAAATTATATGTCAAAAAAAAGAGACAAGAAAAAGCATTTACAGTGGAGGGGAAGAATTGGTTCAAATAGGAAATAACATACATATGCAGTAGGAGTATAGGAATCTACTTTACCCTGCAGGAAGATAGAAGGGGAGTGGGATATGGGAATTAGGGAGGGTGATAAAAGAGAGGGAATACTGGGAGAGCGAGTGGTCAGAAGGAAAACAGTTTTGAGGAGGAACAAGGTGAAAAGAGAGAAAGAATAAATAGGAGAAAATACAATTGTCAATAATTGTAAAAAAATTTCGAAGCAAGTTTCTTTGATAAGGTCTCATTGCTTAAACATAGAGGAAATTGAGTCAAATTTATAAAAAAAAAATAATAATAAGAGTCATTCCCTAATTGACAAATGATGAAAAGGTATGATCTGTGCCCAAAAGGCTGCAAGTTCATTCTTATTCTTTGACCTAACAACACCTGTACCAGGCATGAATACCAAAAGAGATTCAGAAAAAAAAAACAGAAAAGAAAAGATAGAATGATGAAGGACCTTGAGTTCCTGTCATTTATGAGTAGTGGAAGGAAATTTTTAGCCTGATGAGAACATTCGGGAGGCTTATAATAGCAGCTTTCAAATATCATCTCCTTGTTAGTGGTTTGCACACCTGAGCCCAGGATATACTTTAAGCAAAACACTACTCTGGTCTGGACTGGCCAATATCAAGGGTAGAAGTGACAAAGGGGTTACTCAGGAAGGCAGCCTGACTTCTAGAAGTTTGCAGTTTCCTAAAAGCTTTGTTATTAGGCAAACAGCACAAGTACCTCCTTTTTATATAGAAACCCTTTCTAGTAGAAATGCCTTTCTGTTGTAGGGAATTGGCAAATATCACATGTTTTTCAGGACTAAAAAGACTTTGGAGGTAATGTACTGTAGCCCATATTGTAGAGGGGAATTCTTGGTCAGGTCTATGTTTAGACAAGTTGGCCGTGAAAATCCTTTCCCACTCTAAGATTTTGGGATTCTCTGATTCAGTGATTAATAAAATCATGTATCTATTGAATGTGACTGACATCACATTAGTGTTTGTTATATAAAGCTAGACAGATAAGGATCTTTTGACAGGAAAGGAGGAAGATGAGAAGTGGTTTGGAAGGAGTATCAGGTTTGCATTGTAGTAGAGTGAAGAGCCAATTCAACTGGCCAAAGGCCCATGTTCTCTAAATACCAAGATGGATATTTCATCATTGTCCATCCATATATCTAAAACAACCCTTTATAGCTAATTTATGCTTTCCAAATTTCTTGAAATTTCCCCTGGTGATACTGTTAGAAGGAGAGCCATCTATGCAAAGGATCTAGTAATGGGAAAAATTCCATACGGTATGTGGGCAGGAGGTTTTTAAAAACATGAGTTTTCTAAACTGAGCCAAGTGTAATTATAATGACCAAACTTAACCTTGAGGAAGAGATGCAAAAATGTCCTTCCTTCCCTTTTTTGCAGAGATGGTGAACTATGTATGTAGAACACAGCATATGATACTGTCAGATTCTTGGGTGTGTGGGTGATTTTTGTTGAAATGAGCTTTATTCTCTCTTTAAAAAAATCTGTCATGATGAGCCTCTTGATGGATAATATAGAGGGGAGGGTTATTTTTAGAAATGAACAAACAAAGGATACCCTATGGAAATTAAATTTTTAAGTAGGAGATAGCCATTGAACATTCCCACTTTAAAGCAAATTGATAGCCCTTGAACATTCCATTTTAAAGAAAATGGAACAGGAATAGTGAGATTATGAAATTAATTAAGAAATTAAGTAAGCCAGAGTTCCCTAATCAGAATGGATCAGGGATTTAATCAGGTCCAAGGATACTATTACCTGTTTTTGTTTTATAATATTTTGATGACTTTAGTTGGATATCATTTGTTTCCTTTGTAATTCTCTGTATTTTATTTTATTCATTTAAAATCAGTGTCCTGAGAATAGATTTCATCACATTGTCAACACACACACACACACACACACACACACACATGCACACACGATTCAAAACTTTGAATTAAGTATGAGTAAAGTTCCCATATTTTCTTCTAACCTCGGAAAAAAGAAGGAAAAAAAGACTACCTATGCCTTTAACCATTGTATTTTTAGGAAATATCTGATTTTTTCATTTATCAAAAACATAGGATTGAACAGAACCATAAATCCCCCAAATGAAAAATGACTGCCATGAATAAAAAGAAATAGCATGACTCTTCAACATATTTCCTTTTGTTGAAGGCTACTCCTAAAGAGCCTTTGTTGTCACAATTCTTGAGCTTCCTGTCCTGCAAATCTCAACTGGGACACTCTGCTGCCTCCTTTTCTTCCTGCTTAGTCCATTCTGCCCTGATTCCAGCCCTAGATCTTGGATCAGTCTTTCTTCTATGCATCATCTTGGCTTTCTTGCACAGCACTCTGAAACATCTCCTGATTGATTTCTGATTTTAAATGTTTCTGTATGTTCTGCTTGAAGGCATTTCTAAATAGGCTCTGAATCTTTGAGTTTTTCAAAAGAATTTTGCTCCATGTTATAATCTGAGACTTGGTTTGTGAATGATAGTCTCCACTACTGGTCTCATCATTTTCCAGACAACAAAATATGCTTTCTTTTCAATATCTCACCTTCCCTGGAAAACTGGTTGTAAATCCTACAATTCTACAAAATTCTGCAAAAATACAAAAAGTATAATTCCCTAAGAATTCAAAACTGAGCATTTCTCAAAGGTCAGCATGTGGTGAGTGTAAGCAGGCTATGGTTCCCATCATGGTTCCATAAGATATGTAATTTCTTCAACAAAAATATGTTCAGTAACACCCAGGTAAAAGCCCTTTTCAAGGGCAATCTTCAAGGAACTTCTCTGGGCTCTTGGTAACTCCCTGACATTCTCTTAGAACTATCTTTATATAGTCCTTGCCCAAATGACCCATATCTGAATCCCAAGTCAATCCACCTGGAAGCAGTTAATTCAAATTGCCCCTGTTCTGGTCTACATCAGTACTTTGCTCATAACAGCTCTATTTGGTGCTTTGGGAGTGTAGAGAATTAACTCCATTTTCCCCCATTCTTTCTAGGGCCCTGCCTTCAATAACCACTATGACTCCAATGTGATATGTCCCAAAGATATGGGACATATGTTCTCCTAAAGATATGGGATGTGTGTTCAGAAAAGATGGTAGACCATCAAGAAGAGGAAGCAGAAAATAATAGGCAGCCAAGTATGCATCCACCTGCTGAGGATTCCACATTATGTTGAAAGACTAAAGGAATTCTTAACCTTTTCATGTTATAAAGCTCTTTGGAAGTCTGGTGACGACCCCTTTGAAATATGGACCCTTTTGCTCAGGTTTCCATACTCATCCACCACTTAAAGAGGAAATATGATACAGTAGAATAAATATGGGGTCTATAGAAAAAGGACCAGGGTCCAAATCCCAGATCTTCATGTTTATCATGTATTTGACTGTGGATAAGATGAGGTGGTATAATGGAAAGATCCTTGGCTCTGGGATCAGTGACCCACTCTCTGCATCTTGATGCCCTTCCCCGTGAAAGGATTGTGAGCTTCATTCCACCTTAGATCTTCCCTGAGCCTCAATTCTCTTAGCTTTAATGAGATGGAGTTGGGACTAGGTAGTCTTTGAAATCTCTTCCATCTCTGGGTCTATTATCTTATGATATAATGGTAGCCATGCTCTAATCTCTGAGCTCATTCAGGGGAATATATGGTCACAAATATCTTCATTCCACCTTAGATCATGCCCCAAGATGACCATGTCTCTGACTATCTGCAGGAAATGATTTCATCTCTGTTTCTTTATTTCCTTTTTATACATGCTCTACTCCAAGGCTGCCCTTGGAGTATGTAGGGAACAAATCATTGAATAACTCTCATCTCCTCACCCCAACTCAATTTTGTTTTGTGTACAGTAGTACTCATTTTAGTCACATGAAATCCTATGAAAATAAACCTCAAAAGCAGTAGCCTTGGTGACTGAAGGAAGTCACCAAAGTTGAAGCCCTCTACTACCTCCTGTAGGAAGAGCAGGGGAGACTCAATTTAATAAACATTTATTAAGTGCCTAGTGTGTGCAAGACAGTGTGCTCAAAATATAAAGATAAAAATGAAACAAATCTCTTGCCTTACGTATTTTATCGTCTACTAATGCTGTTCTGCTTAGATCTATAAGGGACTCAGGCTTTTTAAAAACACTTTTAGAAAGAACACCTATTTCTTCTATTCCTAGGCATTAAGGTAATACAGTGGCTGGATCACTGAATCTGGAGTCAGAAAGACCTGATTTTAAAAAACTTTCCAACGAAGGAAGAGCTATCTAGGTTTCATCAACTATAAAATGGGGATAATAGCACCTACTTTACAGGATTGTTGTGAGATTCAAATGAGATAACATGTAAAATACTTAACAAAATGCCTGGCACAAATAGATACATCCTTCCTCCAGGATGGAAGGAAATAAACATTTATATTTTCCTAGTAACTGCCTTATTGCCTATGGGCTATAAAAATTTGAAATCAGAGACATCCAATTCACCTTGATCTAAAGATGACCAATCTATCTACTCTGGGTAGATATGGTAGAAAGGGTAAGCAACCTTTAAATCAATTCCAATATTCCAATTCTGTGACTAAATGAGTAAGGACATATGAGCAAGTACATGACTTCCCTGAGTATCAGTTCTCTTAGCTCTAATGAGATGAAGTTGGGACTAGGTAGTCTTTGAAATCTCTTCCATCTCTGTGTCTATAATCTTATGATGTAATGGTAGCCATGTTCTAATCTCTAAACTCATCCAGGGGAATATGTGGTCACAAATATCTTCAATTGCTGCTATCTCTCTCAGAGCTCAATGGAGGGAAGTTCCTTGATTTGATCAGGAATTTTCTTTGAATGTGGATAGCAACCTAAAAAGATGTTTGGACTGATTAATTCATTTATCAAACATGCATTAAGTACATGTATCAGACACTGGAGATACTAGGACAAAAATGAATCAGTCTCTTCTCCCAAGGTGATTCTATTCTTATGAGGAAGATATGTAATTCTCTTTAAAAAAAAAAAAAGGAAGAACCTTAGAATTGGATCATCTGGTTCACCTCTAACCAAGTGTCCAAGCCATTTATACCATTTTAGATCATTGGTCTAAATTTACTATCTAAGATTAGTGCAAATCTTTTCAATTCAATAAGCAATCATTGAGCAAATAGTCCATAGCAGTGACAGGGACAAAATCCCAAATAAAGCAGTCCCTGGCTTCAAGAAATTTACACTCCATTGGATATACACAATGTGTATAAAATTAAATAAAAATATAAGCAGTTGCTTTTTGAGGGAAGAGTAGGACCTTGAGTGGGAGTGGGGAGATCAACACAGTTGGTGCTCGAGAGACTCTAGGTATTAAAAATGAGGAGGAAATGTATGCTGTACAAGGACATGGAAGATGGGAAATGGGAGATGCTGTATGTGATTAGCATTCCAGTTTGGCTAACAAATAGAGTTCTTGTGCAGTAATGTGCAGTAAACCTGGAAAGATGAGATGGAGTCAAATTGTGAAGATTTTCATGGAGTTTTAAAACTGGAAAGAATCTGTTTTCTAGTTCATCATTTTTCTCACTTTTCAGATGGGGATACTGACTCTTGGAGAGGTGAAAGTATCTGGATCAAATGCATTTGTGGGAGAACTAGAAGTAGAATATAGGTTTTTTTTTTCTTTCAAGTCTAGATTCCTTTCTGGTACCTCAAAGGACAGATGGAATAGAATTGGTTTTATTGCTTCCTCCCCTGCCCCAAAAGTAGCTCTAAGGTAGTTCTACAAATTTTAACTCTCTGAAAAGCGTTTATTCTTGGGATGGATGTAATGTCATGGACGGAAAGTTCTAAAGACTATCTTGGAGGCTCACTCAGTCCAATCGAGAAAACTCCAATCTCAATTCAAGAGAGTGAATTCTTTGCTCAAAGTTACCCAGATAGTAAGAAGCAGGGTTCAGATTTGAACTCAGGTTCTATAACCCCAAATCTGACACTTTTTTTCCCTATGTGCAGGGCTTTCTCCTTTCAGAAAATTGTTGTTTTGCACACAGGCTATCTAACAGCACAATAAAAAAGCATCACCCAAGAATTTCAATAAAGGACCCTTAAAATTGCAGGGGGAAAGAATTAATGGATTATTTTGTTAAGGAGGGAAAAAATTCTTAGAGTGGAAATTTTCTTTCGGTTACCTGGCAGAAAAGCAACAACTTTAATTGCATTCCCTTGTTTCAGAGGAAAGAATAAAACCCAGTGGGGGCCATTCTAATTGCTTTTGGGAAAAGCCTGAGGGGAGATCAGAATACAATTCCTCCTGTTAGCTGGTTGGAGAAGTGAGGCAGGTAAGCTCTGTGCTCTCTATGCCCATGATGTGTAATGGAGGCGTTTTGATTCATTAGGAAGCTCTGGGCTGCTGGGCTTCCTGGCACTGCTATTGGGTGAAAAAATGAAATCCCCATTCAATTCTGAAGAGCATATGATATCTTTTCTTTGTAGAGAGGGAAGGGGTTGGGGCATTTGAGCAAAGTGGTAACAGGAAGCTTAGATTCATTTAGGGGTGACCCCTCAGTTGACAATTTGGACCTGCCCATTGCAGATAAGCATAGCTGTGGGGGTAAGAGAGAGCCAGACTGCTCCCAAAATGCTGTTATTTCCAAAAAACTCAGAGGAGAAAGTCTTAGGGCCATATTGAAAACCAGTATTTAAAAAAGCAACATGTCGCCTTCTCATAAATCCCATCTTGAGATATAAATGTTGGGCCACAGGAAAACATAAAACCCAGAGTGGAGACGAATGTCATTTGAGGTGAAAGCACAGGGTTCAAAGGCCCAGCTTTTGTGCCCTGTTTGAATTTCAGATGAGATAAAAACAGCAGCTTTCTCAGTGTTGCAGTGCAAAAGCTTACAGGGCTTCTTGTAAAAAGCAATTTATTTTAGATCATGGCGCAGCAGCCATCATTTAAATGGCTTGGTATTGTAATTGAACTCAGAACCAACTTCTCTATGAACACTGGGCATAATAATCAGTTTACTCAAGCTAGTTCTAAATAATGTCCCTGCCGAGCCACAAAGAGCCAGGCATGAGAGAAGGCCCTGAAACCCTGAGTGGCTCCTCTCTTGGAATCCTTTCTAACCACTAGCCCATACAAAGAGAGGGGAGAAAATTCAGGCTGGGCTTTGGGGAGGGGGTTCATATTTAAAAAAATAGCTAGGAGGCAGCAATCAGGAAGAAATGAGATAAATACAATTAGCAGTTGAGAACTTTATTTTCAGCTGTCATCTTTTTTCTGTCTCATAAAAAAGGAATATATACAAATTAAAGTAGAAAAAATTGCCCTGAAGATGGAGTAGCTTTGGTTAATGAAGCTGGTGTTATGTCATCATCTGAAATGGAGAAATAACTCAGGCAAGGTGAATGGGGCTTTGAACTAGGGTGAGAAGATTTAGAGGATGCTGACAGCCCCATGCACCCATAGGTGGACATTCCTGCAAATTACATGAATCATTTACCTTGGTATCTATTAAAATGATATTTGACTTGGGGGGGGGTTGCTGAAGATACACTGTTCAGATAGTGTATATTAGGGATAACCAATAAAATATAAGTGATCCATTAGTATTCACATAGTGTCAGGAGAACTAGAGGATGCACTCCTATTGCAGATTTGTGGAAAAGCATGGTCATTCATTAAGCAATTATTAAGCACCTACTATATACCAGGCACTGTGCTGAGCCCTGGAGATAGAAGATAAGAGATAGCCCCTGCCTTCAAAGAGCTTATGATCTAATAGAAGGAGCTCATGACCTTTTGGGTTGTGTAGGATGGGCAGGCATGAATGGGTGGGGTTCCATATCATTGAAAGGAATATCCAATCAGCAAGATCATGGATCCATCCATGTATTGGAGGAAAATGGGGCCTGTCCATCAAGGTGATCATATCTTAAGATCTTAGGGTAATTGATTTCAAGCATCAGAGTATCACAGAGGTCATCAAGTCCACTTTCCAATTTTACATATGAGGAAATTGAGATCTAGAAAGGAATTGGGACTTATTCAAGGTCACATGAATAACAATTATTAAGGGTGAAGTTTGAACCCAGGCTCTGTGCCAAGAGTCAGTGCTCTTTCCCCCATATCACATTAGCTCCCATACTTTGAGTCTCTTTTTACTGCTTTCTCAATAAATCTCATTGGAATTTGCTATAAATTTGTTTTTGTTTGTTATTTTCTGCTGCAATTAAAGTGTCTTCATCTAGAAAAGTCTTCTACCTGGCTATCCAGTAGATGGCTCCCACTATCATCTCCACTTCCCCACACACACTAATCTTTGATCTCTCCTGTTCTATTAGCTCTTTCCCTGGTGCCTAAAAACATACCTGTCACATGCATCCTTTAAAAAAAAACCTTCCTTAATCTTACTATGCCCAACAACTATCATCCTGTACCTCTCCTCTCCTTTCCTGCCAGACTCCTTAAAAAATAATCTCCAGTTGGTACCTCTAGTTCTTCTCTTTTCTCTCTTTTCCAAACTCTAAAATCTGGCTCCTAATCTCATTATTCAATTGAAACTGCTTTCTCTAATATAGTGACTGCCAGATTTAATGACTATTTTCTCCCTAACTTTTCTCCTCTTCTGAACTTCCCTATTATTTTCAAGGACACCCACTGTTCTACAAAACACCCAGTCTTACAACCTCATTTTCACACCCCCACAGCCAAGAAATTGCCCAAATTTGCCATTTTTACTTCTAAAACATCTGTGTCATCCCCCTTCTTTCTACTATTACAACCTTATTTTCATCCCCACATATCTAAGAAGTTGCCCAAATTTGCCATTTTTTACTTCTAAACCTCTCTTACAGCATCCCTCTTCTTTCCACTATTACAGCCACCATTATATTTCAATCTCTCTGGGGACACTTCTTCCCTGGACTATTGTAGCATCCTGCTGGTTGGACCATCCCTCAAAGGTCTCCCCACTTCAATCCAACCTTCACTCAACTGCCAAAATGATTTTCCAAGAACACAAGTTTGATTGATTCATTCCCTAATCAATAAATGCCAATTTCTTCCTATTTCCCCCTCTGCTTGTCATTTAAAGCTATTCACACCTGCCCCCTTCCCATCTTTTAGCCTTCTATACTTTACTTCCCTTCTATGCTTTCTACAAGTCAGGCTCCTTGTCCTATTTGCTGCTGTTCCTCAACCATGAGACTCAGTCCCCCATCTCTGAATCTTTCCACTGGCCAGTCTTCATTCCTAGAATGCTCTCTCTCCTATTCCCCAATTTTTAGGATCTCTGGATTCTTTTAGGACACAGTTAAATCTCTGCCTCCTTCAAAGGTCCTTTTGGAGTGGGCACATGGCTGCTGGTGACATTCCGTCTAAGATAGCTTTCCATGCACTCTGTATTAACCTTCTGGCTATACACACACACATGTATACATGCATATATAATTTACATATGTATATACCCATACTTTGATATATTTTATATTTAAATATAAATCAGATGTACATATGCATATATACATATATAAGTATCAAATACCCAAATTAACAGTAAAGGACATATAAAGAAAGATGCTATCTGCATCTACAGAAAGAAGTGATAAATAGAAGTATTCATAGAATAATTTTACTTAAATAGAAATATGTATAGAATAATTTTATCTAAATAGAAATATGTATAGAATAATTTATCTATTTACATACATGGAAATATATATAGAATAATTTTACCTAATGATGGCTATCTCTGGGAGTGGGGAAAGAAAAAAAGGAAACAAATTAAAGGACAATTTGATTATATATTTTAAAAGAAAAGCAAAGTATACATAGTAAATCTGTTATTATACTATGTTAGAGAAATGCTTATTTTATTTTTATTTTTTTTATTATTAATACTTTTTATTTGCAAAACATATGTATGGGTAATTACTAAACATTAACCCTTACAAAGCTTTCTGTTACAAATTTTCCCCCCTACTCCCCACCCTTCCCCTAGATAGCAGGATATCCACTACATGATAATTATGTTAGAACACTTAAGTCGAATATATGTATAGTTATTGCCACACATCATTTTTTTGTGCAGGAGAAATCGTATCTATAAGAGAGAATAATCCGATAAAGGAAATACAATGCAAGCAAACATCAATAGAGAACATGAAAATGTTATGTTGTGGTCCACATTTCACATCCCTCTCTCTGAGTGTATATGGCCTTCTTCACTGCACAATTGTAATTGGTTTGAAGAATTTCATTGTTGAAGAGAGTCATGTCCATTAGAACTGATCCTCATATAGTACTGTTGTTGCCATGTACAACGATCTCCTGGTTCTGCTCATCTCACTCAGCATCAATTCATGCAAGTTTCTCCAGGCCTCTCTGAAATCGTCCTGTTGGTCATTTCTTACAGAGCAATAATATTCCATAACGTTCATATACCATAATTTATTCAGCCACTCTCCAATTGATGGGCATCTACTCAGTTTCCAGTTTCTAGACACTACAAAAAGAGCTGCCACAAACATTCTTGCACATGTGGGGCCCTTTCCTTCTTTTATGATTTCTTTGGGAGGGTATGCACAGTTTGATAACTTTTTGAATATAGCTCCAAATTGCTCTCCAGAATGGTTGGATCCGTTCACAGCTCCACCAACAATGCATCAGTGTCCCAGTCTTCCCACATCCCCTCCAACATCCATCGTTATCTTTTCCTGTCATTTTAGCCAATCTGACAGGTGTGTAGTGGTACCTCAGAGTTGTCTTAATTTGCAGAGAAATGCTTATTTTAGTCCATAATTTTAAAATAAAATAAAATTTAAAATATAAGTATGTATGTGTATATATAGATATGTATATACATGCATATACTTACTCATGCACACATACATACATAGTCTTTCCTATTAGAATCTAAGCATCTTGAGATCTAGAAATGTTTGCTTCTATTTTTCTTTTTATCCTCATCTCTTAGCACATTGTTAAGTACCAAGCAATTCCAGATGGTTGATAAGTGATTTTTGATGGATTAACTGAACTGTGAGCCTTATTTGTCTGTCATAAGCATTTATTAAGTACTTGCTGTGCCAGGTACTGTCCTAGGTGCTAAGGTTACAAAGAGTGGCAAAAACTCAATCCTTCCCCTCCAGAAGTTCATGTGAGAATTCAGGGATCCTGCTTTTGTTTTTCCTTACATCCACATATCCATCCTCCCTAACCTTTCACTGCTTTGAAATGTTCAGGGTGAAGTTTCCCAGGCTCTGGCTGTTGGTGGTAACTAGGTTGGGGCCCTAGCCTGACTCCATGACATCCAGAAATGTGTAGATTATTTCTATCACTTGGTTTCTTTATTTTTTTCTTTTCATTTCTAGTTGATGAGAAGGTCAGCAAACAGCTGAGAGAGAATCAGTTTGTTTGCGGTATCGAATGCAGAAGTGTTTTGTTTTTCTGTGCCCTTAGTGGGAATTAAAGCCCTAACCTCTCCAGAGAAACTATCATTTCCATTGGGGAGGATTTGTGTTGTCTAAAGAAAGCAGCAAGCTACCATCCCTTTCCACACACAGGACCTCACCAGGTAAAGGATGACCCAGTTCCTACTGCCTTTATTAAGCTCACTACTTCCCCGAACCTATCAGGTTTTGCCTCTTCAAGGCAGCAGGTTCTGCTTTAAAATATATTGTATCATAATTTAAGCCTTAAAGCAGAGTGTTTGCGATTGTATGAACATAGAGTGAAATATTTATCAAATAAAAACAATGCAAAAGTCACTAAGAGGCTGAAGATTTCAGAGATCCACAGCTGAAAGGTCATGGTGTCTATGTTTCTCATTTTCACCTGAGCAAATCCAGGTGCACATTGGTGATGTGATCTGCCTAAAGTCCCCAAGGTAGTAAACAATCCTAGCCAGGGGTCATTCCCCACTCCCCTCTTCATCTCTCACCTGTCTACATACCTTTGGGACATTTCTTACTGATTTCCTTCCAAGTCCCAAAAAGCTCTTTATAGGGACAACTTCACCAGCCTTTAGACTTCATTTCTCATTACCCACTGTGTCTCTGACTGGAGGGTGAGACTATGCGCTCTAAACCTCATTTCACCTGAGTGTACCACTTTAGGAGCTCTCCTAAAATCTTCTCCCCTCCCCTTCACTTTTAGGCTTCTCTGAATGTATTATCTTCCCCAAATAGCAACTTGAGACTTTTGTTTTCCATATTTGTGTCTCCAGTGCTGGAGTACAATGTTCCATACAGTGCCTGGAACACAGCAGGCACTTAATGTGTTGAGTGATTGATTCATTTAAGGCAGCATGTTTTTCCCACATTGCCATATTTCTGATCCCAAACTCTATAATCTCTTCACCAAATCCACCAAACTTAATGGACATAAGTAGATCAAAATGGTGAACACAATCCTGCTGAAGCTTAGAGATCAGATTCTATAGGGGCTGAGACTGCACTGATTAGCCCTGTGAGAGAAATGGACTGGACTGCAAAATCTCTTATGCAGTTAAACCCACACAAAGCTTCAATTCAGAGACCATTGGTACCTTCTATCTTATATCATGTAAGTTGAATGCAAATTTCTCGAAGGCAGGGACTTTCATATTAGTTTTTATTTACCCAGCATCTAGCACAGCTCTTTTCGTATAGTTAGTGCTTAACGAATCCTGATTCCATTTATTGGATTGGATAATCACAAAATATATTAAATTGAATCATGGTGAACTATGAATATAAACTAGGCAATGGGTTGTCTTGAGTTCTCTAAAAATTGACAGGTTGAAGTCATTCAATTAATAAACATTTATTAAATATTTACTGTATTACAGGTCCTGTGCTGAGAGTTGAGAATACATTTTTTTCAGCCAATCTCTGTTTGAGAAGCTTACAATCTTAAGGAAAGAAACAATATGTACATATGTAGATATATAGAGAATAAATAGAAAATAGGTACAAACTGATGGGGAACAAAGACAGAATGTATCAGAGGCTCTATTGAGTGAAAAATTCAAAAAAGAAAGAAAATTCAGCCATTTGAGTAACTGAGGCTGGGAAATGGTTGATGTTTCATGTAGAAAGTAGTGAGCTATATGAGCTCAACCTTGGAGGAAAGGAGGGTTCTAAATATTGGGCATGAAGATGGCATATGTTGCAGGCATGGGAGCCAGTCAATACCAAGACACTGAGTGGGGAGAGGGAGTGTCCTTTACAATGAGTAGTAAGATTACCAACAAAATTCAGCAGCAAGAGATACAAAAAGAAATTCCATTCCAAATAACGGATGATAGGATAAAATATTTGGGAATCTATCTGCCAAGGAAAAGTCAGAAACTATACGAACTAAACTACAAAACTCTTTCCACAAAAATAAAATCAGACCTAATCAATTGGAAAAACATTAAGTGCTCATGGGTAGGCCGAGTGAATATAATAAAAATGACAATACTATCCAAACTAATCTACTTATTTAGTGCCATAACGATCAAACTCCCAAGAAATTATTTTACAGATCTAGAAAAAATAGTAGCAAAGTTCATTTGGAAGAACAAAAGGTCAAGGATTTCAAGGGGATTAATGAAAAAAAAAGGCAGACGAAGGTGGCCTTGCTGTACCAGATCTAAAACTATGTTATAAAGCAGCGGTCATCGAAACCATTTTGGCTAAGAAATAGAGCAGTCGATCAGTGGCATAGGATAAGTTATCAAGGCAATCTAGGCAATAACTTTAACAATTTAGTGTTTGATAAACCTAAAGACCCCAGCTTTTGGGATAAGTACTCACTATTCGGCAAAAACTGCTGGGAAAATTGGAAACTAGTGTGGAAGAGATTAGGACTTGACCCATACCTAACACCACATACCAAGATAAGATCTAAATGGGTCCAAGATCTAGATATAAAGAGTGATTTTGTAAGCAAATTAGAGGAATGTAGTATAGTTTACCTCTCAGACCTGTGGAGATGGAATAAATTTATGTCTAAAGAAAATCTGGAACTCCTAATTGAACACCAGATAGATAATTTTGATTATATTAAGTTAAAAAGTTTCTGTACAAATAAAACTAATGCAGACAAGATTAGGAGGGAAGCATCAAATTGGGAAATCATCTTTACATTTAATGGTTCTGATAAAGGCCTCATTTCTAAAATATATAGAGAATTGTCTCATATATATAAGAATTCAAGTCACTCTTCAATAGATAAGTGGTCAAGGGATATGAACAGACAATTTTCAGATGAGGAAATTAAAACCATCTCTAGTCATATGAAAAGTTCCTCCAAATCGCTATTGATCAGAGAAATGCAAATTAAGACAATTCTGAGGTACCACTACACACCTGTCAGATTGGCTAAAATGACAGAAAAAGATAATGATGAATGTTGGAGGGAATGTGGGAAAACTGGGACACTGATGCATTGTTGGTGGAACTGTGAACAGATCCAACCATTCTGGAGAGCAATTTGGAGCTACGCTCAAAAAGTTATCAAACTGTGTATACCCTTTGACCCAGCAGTGTTTCTATTTGGCCTATATCCCAAAGAAATCTTAGAGGAGGGAAAGGGACCCACATGTGCAAGAATGTTTGTGGCAGCCCTTTTTTTAGTGGCTAGAAACTGGAAACTGAATGGATGCCCATCAATTGGAGAGTGGCTGAATAAATTATGGTATATGAATGTTATGGAATATTATTGTTCTGTGAGAAACAACCAACAGGACGATTTCAGAGAGGCCTGGAGAGACTTGCATGAACTGATGCTGAATGAAATCAGCAGAACCAGATCATTATACACAGCAACAACAATATTACATGATGATCAATTCTGATGGACATAGCTTTCTGTAACAAAGAATTGTCTCAAACCAGTTCCAATTGTTCACTGAAGAAGACCATATACACCCAGAGAGAGGGATATGAAATATGGACCACAACATAACATTTTCATGCTCTCTATTGAGGTTTGCTTGCATTGTGTTGCCTTTCTCTGATTTTCTTTTTTTTTCTTGTAGATAGGATTTTTCTTGCACAACTTGTCAAGTATTTCAATATTATTAACATGTAGTGGACTTCCTGCCATCTAGGGGAGGGGAGGGGACTGGGGGTAAAACTTGTAATGGAAAGCTTTGTAAAGATCAATGCTGGGGAACTACCCATACATATGTTATACAAATAAAAAGCTTTAATTAAAAAAAGAGTAGTAAGAAGGACAGTTTGGTCGAGTCATAGTTGATTCTATCTCTCCTGTTTCCCTCCCTTCCTTTATCCTTCCCTCCTTTCCTTCCCTCCCTCTATTTCTTCCTCCTTCCTTCTTTCCTCCCTCCCTTCCTCACTCTCTCCCTCCCTCTTTTCCTTCCTTCCTTCCTTTCCCCTTTTCTTCCTCCCTTTCTTTCTTCCTCCCCTTCTTCTCTCCCCTTCTCTCTCCCTCCTTTCCTCCCTTCCCCCTCCTTCTTCTATCTCTTTCTCACCACTTCCCTGTTTCTTCTTCTTCCTCTTTCTTCCTTTGTCCTCTTTCTTTATCTTAAAAAAAACTCATCCATCCTCACTAGAAAATATTTTGCTTGAGAGAATACTGAGCATTACCTGCCAAAGCCCCATAAAATAGGTATATCCTACCCACTCTCCTCCTTCCTGCTTCCCACTAAAATTTCCATTTTATCTCCACCAATGGCCTGCAGTCAGCAGATTAATGTTCCTGCAATCCTTAGGATAGTTTCTGTTAAGATGTCAAGGTCAATTGCTTCCATGGTGTGTGGCTCCTCTCCTGCAGGCCTGCCTTTGAGCTTGATCTCTCCCCCTTACATGAAGGGGTCCTTGTGCTTTCAGCCTCCTAGATCTGGAGGATTCTCGGCAGCTGGGGTGGGTACTTAGGAGAAAGCTGGGAAGGTCTTTGAGCCCCAACACAGAATCCAGCAAGCACCACAAGCTTTTCAGCTCTTCCTCCTCTGACAAAGTGAGTAAACTGTTCCATAGCATTATATTCTCTCCTTAAAGCTCAGTTTCCTCATTTTTTAAGTGAGGCAGTTGGACTGGACAGCTTGGTGAAATGGACTCCAGTGCTGCTGTTGAATTAATGAAGTCCTCAACACCTCTCTGTCTCTCTCTGTCTCTGTCTCTGTCTCTGTCTCTCAGTTTCTCTCGGTCTGTCTCTGTCTCTCTGTCTCTCTCAGTTTCTCTATCTGTTTCTCTCTGTCTCTCTCTGTGTGGTTTCTCTCTCTGCCTCTCTCTCTGTCTCTCTGTCTGTCTCTCTCTGTCTCTCCTCCTCATTCTCCTCTCCTTCCCCTTCTCCTCTCCTTTCTTCCCCTCTCTGTTTCCTCTGTCTCTGTCTCTTCCCCTCCCTCTCTTTTCCTTTCTCTTCTCTCTCCAGGGAGATTTTAAACTCCATCCTCCAGTTAAGCTGCCCTGATACCTACCTGTCTTCCCAAGCTAGAAAGGCCCCCAAGGGTTATAACTAACTCAGCTCCCACCCCCACCTCTGTCCTTTTCAAGTCCACCAGTCCAAACCTTGCCTGTTAAAAATAGGCTCCTAACTCTAGATCTGTAAGGAACCTCAGAGTCAACTGGTCCTACCTTCCCATTATACAGATGAGAAAACTGAGGCCCAAGAAAGCCATTGTCTCATGGCTAGGCTTTCTGGCTCGAACTGCTCTCTCCACTAGCTCCCACTGTCCCTGTCTCTGTGCAGAGCTGTGTTGCAAGACAGGTGGGGGCCAAGCAGCAGTGGCCAGAAGAAAATTGGATTGTATCAAATCAAAGACATTTTCCAGTTGCTGACCTAGCATCCAAAACTGCAGCCGCCCCTGCATTTTACGAATGAAATCCAGCCCCCTAATTGCTCATTTACTAGTGCTGTGATATGCTTCCAACTCTACAAAGGAGGCATGTTTTCTGTTTTGTTCTTTTCTTTCCCACTCAAAGCATGTCAGGTGTTAATGCCAAAGGAAACGTTAACGGGGCACAAAGAGGAAATAAGGTCTGGCGATGAGCCCCAAAGGATGATGGTTACTTTGTTTTTCCATTTCCCCATAGGACAGCAGCTAGCCTCTGTAATTAGATTTCAGTCCAGCCTTCTAAAATCATTTGAGAGTTTTCTTCACTTTGAAATGATAAACTCTGTTTCCTACATTTCCTGTCATCATTTTGTTTTGCTCAGTATCTTAAACTCAAAGTTTTTTTTTTTTTAAAGAAAATCAGGGTGTTTCTCTTTTTCCCCTAATGAGAGGATTTTTAAATGTTCTTCTAGACTGATTAATCAATCAGTCATTGTGGAACTTTGAGCATAATAAAAATAATTTTTTAAAAAGTTGGTTTTGAATTGAAGCTGAAATAGGTTTTGTATTTTCTTGTGAATATGGCCAGAATGTTTTATTATTTTTTTGACAGCCCAGAAAAAAAGGATAGTGATTAGCCATCTGCCTTAACTATTAGGACACATATGAAAAAAAACTCATAGGCAAGTAAAATAATTGCAAAATTGTATTCTATTCAAATCCCTTCCAAGATGGAGATGGTAGGGGTTAACCGAGCTTAACCTTACTTTTCTTCTTTTATTTTAATTATCATTTTAAATGTGTTTAATTTGGTCTGTTGTAAGGTGTTTTTTTCTTTCTTTTCAATCCATTGAAAAAGAGTTTTCTGATGAGCTAGCTTCTTCTGGAAATCAGATAATCTTTGAGTTACAAATATTGATGAATAGCAATTCTTAGGAAACTAAAGACTCTTCCACTGGTTCCAAAAGTTTCAAATCTTTCCCATAAAAACAATAATCTAAATATAGTAACTTTTTCTTATGACCATCTGTCCCCTGGAAAAAAAAAATCTGGGGCACTTTCAGAAGTGCCATCTCTAGCCTAATTCTGGAGAAGTTTTAATATGGTAGAAAGTAGTTGAACAAAGGGTAAATTTTAAATTTCATATTTCTATGATCTCATCATTTGAAATCATATAATAATGATAATATTAGTGACCGATTAGCACTCACATGGTGCTTTGAAATTTGTAAAGTTATATGTATGTATAATGTACAAAACATGTTTATATATAAACATATAATAATAATATTGATGCCCTGAACTCATAGTGTTCTTTGAAGTTTGTAAAGATAGATAGATAGAAAGATAAATGATTGGACAGACAGATAGAAAGATAAATGATTGGACAGACAGACAGATAGAAAGATAAATGATTAGACACATAGATAGATGATTAGACAGACAGACAGATAGAGTTAACTACTTCTCTGTAATTTGTTTCCTAGGAATTTTATTTCATACATATAAAACCATTCTTCTGAGAAGGGGGTCAATATACCTCACCAAACTACTCCCTCCCTCCCTTCCTTATTTTTCTCCCTTCCCTTCTTCTTCCTTTTTTCCTTTCTTCTTTCTTTCCTGTCTCCTTCCCTCCCTCCTTCTCCTTTTTTTCTTTACTTTCCTTCCTTCCTTTCTTTTTTCTTTCCTTCTTTCCTCCCTCCCTCCCTTCTTTCCTTTCTTTCTTCCTTCCTTCCTTTTTTCCTCCCTCCCTCCCTCTCTCCCTGTCTTTCTTCTTCCCTCCCTCCCTTCTTTCTTTCTTTTCTCCCTCTCTCCCTTCTTCTTCTTTCTTTCATTCCTTCCTTTCTTTCTTTTTTCTTTCCTTCCTTCCTTCTTTCTTCTCTCCCTCCTTTCTTCTTCTTTCTTTAATTCCTTCCCTTCTTTCTTTTTTCTTTCCTTCCTTCCTTCTTTCCTCCCTCCCTCCTTTCCTTCCATCTTTCCTTCCTTTTTTCCTTCTTCCCCCTCTTTCTTCTTTCCTCCCTCCCTTCCTCTCTCCCTTCTTCCCTTTCTTCTTTTCTTCCCTCCCTCCTTCTTTCCTTCCTCCTTTCTTCCTTGATTGCTTCCTTTCTTCCTTCCTACTTATTTTTATCAAGATAGAAATTTTCTTGAATCTGTCTGTATTACTCACTTTTCTGTGATATAGCTGAGAATTGGAAAATAAGGGAAGTGGGGTGGGAAATGGACTCCCCAACTACTTGCCACATTCCATATTCTTTATTCATCAGATAGAAGAGCCTCTGGGCTATCATTCTGAGAGGATTCACACTTACTTTATACACAATTTTAACAAGTCTGATGAGCTGATTTCTAACCTCAAAGCAGTCCAGGAATAACACATTAGAATTGGGAAGAGAGGCAGATATGTAAGCAGGTATGCTAATAGTCAAGAACATTGATGGCCAAGACCCAGAGCCGTTGAAAAACAGGCAAACATAACTACCTGAGCCATTTGTTATATAAGCAAATGTCTGCATATTCAATTTTACCTAGACAATGGCTGCATCCCAGTACAAGTTCCTTTTATTAACTCAAAGTCACCATAAACAAATGAAGTTATATCATACCCACTTTTTAGGGATGCTCCAAAAATATGTAATACATTTGAGAAAATTTCCCAAAAAGTAAGGTAAAATGGGCTGCCTCTGGAGGTAGCAGATTTCCCTTGGTGAGGGATCTTCAAGCAAGTCTGTACATCAAGAGAACTCTGTCAAGTCAAGGTTGGCCTGGAGCCATGGCATCTAACTCATATAGAAATGGGACCTACTGATCCCTCCATATGATTCCCTGCAAGTTGGCATTGAGTTAGTTAAAAATGCTATGTCATCTATGTTTTATTACATTTTCATTTATTTTCTTAAATATTTTCCAACTGATGGAAAACTCCATCTACATCCAGAGAAGGAACTATGGAGACTGAATGAAGATCAAAGCATTCTATTTTCACCTTTCTTTGTTTGTTTTTCCCTTTTGTTCAGATTTTTCTTTTACAACTTAACTAATATGGAAATATGTTTTAAATGATTGTACAAATAACCTAGATCAGATTGCTTTCTACCTTGATGAGGGGGAAATTATGGAAGGAGGGAGAAAAAAATTGGAATTCACAATCTTTCAGAAATGAATGTTGAAAACTCTCTTTACATGTAATTAGAAAAAAATACTATTAAATGAAAATTTTTCCCAATTTTATTCTGATTGGCTCAAGAGTGACACAAGCTATGTGTTAAACATTTCTTGATTAGATTGCCACTGTAGTTCCTTCTACCTGTGAGATTCTTATACCATAAGATATGGTGTACAAATATGTTACATTTATATTATATCACATCATATCATATCATATTTTATTATATTATATCACATTATATCATCTTATTATATTATATTTATATTGTTATGTTATATTGTATTACATCATATTACATTACATTATATTTTATATTATATTATATTATATTACATTACATTACATTACATTACATTACATTGTGTTGTATTGTATTGTATTGTATTGTATTGTATTGTATTGTATTAATTTATTATATTCTGTGGCTCTTCTACAAGGATGCAGAGTTGCCCTTTAGGGCTCTAACAAAGGCTGGGAACATTGGTCCTTCTGTAGGAGCTGCAGAACATGCACCTGCCTCTAGGGGAGGGACTCCTAATAGCTAGAGAATGGGATTCATATAATGTTTGCTTGGACTTGATCTGGAAATCGGGGACTGACTCCATCAATGCTGATGAGGAGCAGCCAGGAAAGGGAACCCACTGGGGAAACAGGGAAATGGAAGACTTCTCAAATTCATTTTAATTGTCTAGAAATCCTAAAAATGCAATATTCCTTCAATTCTTCTAAATTCTACTAAAAGAGACCTGGGTAGAATACATAGATGGAGGAAGTACTCAGAATTTTTTTCCCTTCAATAAAATAATTTGGGATGGAAAAATTCTTACATTAGTATATGTGTGCATGTGTGTATGCACATAAATCTAGAACTATGAGTTCATCAATATAAGGAGTTTATCTTTGTCATTGCAGACTAACAACTTCTTTGTCATTTATGAGAGCTTTCTGAGTCACTAAGAGATGGTGACTGACCCAGATTACAGAGCCACAATGACTGGAGGCTGGATCAAACACAGTTTTTCTCCATTCCCCTCTCTTTCTATTTGGACCATCTGAGGGTCAGTAGAGATTTTCAAACAGAAATTCTTAATTTTGGTCCCTGTCCTAAGCCTTTCTAAGTTATATCAATTTATTTTCAAGCCCACCTCCAAATATCACTGGATTTCTCTTCAGTACTAAGGCTCTATCAATGCCCAGAGTCATTGCTTTTAGTAATTGACCTTATTGTGAAGGTTTCCAGCACCTACTCCAGGCCATGCAAGGCACTCAGCCAGATATTGAGAATTCAAAGACAAAAATGAAACTGGCCCTAGATTCAAGAAGCTAAATTCTCTATTTCATGTGATCCTTAGAGTGACCCTGTGAGGTGCTAGTTATGCTTTTCATGATACAGGTGAGAAAATCAAGGATGAGAAAGGTTAAAGCACTTGCCTTTTGCTCCTAAGTATCTTGGAGTCCAGGCCATCTCTAACTTCATCTACCTTCTTGTTTCTCCAAAAGAAATGGACAAAAACTGCCCTTTCTTCTAAGAGAACACCGAATAAACTTCATACTACTTCCCAAGTTGTAGTGGCTTTCCTTCTATTTCCCCACATCCTCTAATAGGGTATTGTTTAATTCCCTTATGAAAATGAAATCTGCTTTCATTGTTCCTTTGTGGATTGAGATCAGAAATTTTTAATATTTGAGCTAAGTTTCCTTTTCCATCCTTTATTTAAATAAATCTGACTCTAACCAGGTCCAGTCACTTAACATTTATACAGCTCTCTCTATTTACAAAGTGATTAACATTCAGTGGTCACCCATTCCTCCCAGGACTGGTGTGAAATGATTAGAAATCCCTTTATATAAATGAGGCTCTAAAACTGAAAGTCCAACTCTTTAAAATGTCTTATGGGCAAGAATTTATTTCTAACTAAGTGGACATATAAAGTTTTAATTCGTCTCTTCAAGAGACATTTATTAAGCTCTTCTAGTGTGCCAGAAACAGAGATGGGGGAAGTAGTGTGGGCTGTGAGCATTCAAAGGAAACTCAGTGCCTGCCTTCAGGTAGTTTATAATCTATATGGGGAGGTGATATACAAATTAGTTACTTAGGCTTCTCAAAACTCCATACTCAATAGTGGAAGGGATGGCCTGGATTGGAAGGGACTCAGCATTTAGAACTGGACAGAACCTTCAGACTCCTCCAGCAGTAATCCCATCTGACATCTGTGAAGTGCTTTCTATGCGGTATAATTTTTGTGATGAAATCCTCTAGCAGCAGTGTGGTATGAGGGAAGAAGGAGAGAGTACTGACTCAGCTAAGGGTTCAAATTCTGCTTTTCAGCCCACCTGTGTGATTTTGGTTGAGTCCATGACATTTTTTTTTAGTTATGAAACGAGAAGTTTAGGTTAAATGGTTTCCAGGATCTCTTCTCTCTCTAGTTTTCTGATTTTACAATTCTCTGACCTTCAGAAGACATTTCAATTCCTATGGCCTCCATTTTGTCATCTGGACACAAGTATAGAAGGCCTTGAAGGCTAGGCAGGGGAGGCTAGTTTAATGAGCTCAGCAATAGAGCCCTATTCTGATTTATAGATCAGAGAGAAATTTATGGCTTTACCAACATGGCTGAGTGAGGAGGGGACCAGAACAGGGTCTTGATAAAAAAAAATGGAAACAACTGTTCAAAAGCTAGAGCTTTGCTGAGAGATCTACTGAGTCAGAAAAATAGTCATCCCAGCACTCCTCATGTCTTGCTTCTTGATTTAATACTAATATGTTGAACCAAAGACATTCTGAGGCAGCTAGCTGACAAGTCACCCTGGAGTCAGGAAGAGCTGCTTCAAATTCTAGCCAAGTCCCTAAACTTTTATCTCTGTTTTCTCATCTGTAAAATGGGACTATAACAAGGATTGCTGTGAGGACAAAATGTAAATCTTAAAGCATTATTTAAATGCTGATATAAGTAAGTGAGTCTTTTCCCACAATAAGTTTCCCATTCTTACTTCTTGAATTGTGTTGATCCAAAGAAACCTTAATACTCACTTTGACTGGTCTTTTTCAGTTACCCTTGTTCAGATTCCAATTTGAACCCTGTCATTCTTTATTTCCCCAGAAATGGATATTCCCAGTTCACTGTTTCCATCCTTTACAATTGCCCTAATTATTGGAAAAATTCCAAAAAAATTGGAAAAATTATTGAAAAAAAATCTTTTCCCTAAATAGGATATTTAAAAAAATATTTGATGTGAATTTCTCCTCAAAAAATCCCAGAAAGGGAAACCTCACTAGAATCTAAGATATTTTATGTGAATTTAAGAGAAGGGAACCCTGAAATCCTAAGGTTCCTCTCTGCCTAGAGCACTGCTGGCTTAAAGAAAGGGGCAAGTTTGTAATGATTGTGTGGGGGGGCAGCCTTCAGGGATCTATCTGGGAGTTTTTTGGTGAATTGTAGCACTATTTTATGGTCCTGAATTACCCTGACAATACTCCCATGCTTTACTTACCTTTGCCTTAGAGATACTTCCTTAGTAACCACTGCTGAGATGCCCATTAAAAAACATTAACCCAGGGTTTATACAAAAAATTGCATTTTCTCTTATTTTGATTTTTCTATGTTATATGGCATGCTTAGAAACCTTTAGCAAAATGTACAGGAATTTCATTCTAATGGCACCCTAAAAGGTGCTATGAAGCACAGAGAGATTTATTAACTATTGTAAACTAAGTTTCATTGATGGCTTTTTGTTTCTATAGCATAATCATTTCCCAATTGTCCCTTGTAACAAAGCAAAACAGTTGAACAAAACCAATGGACAGATCAATATGGTGCAGTAGAAAGAGCCCTGGCTTTGAGGCCAGAAAATCAGGGTTCAAATATGTCTGTCTTCTGCCAATTAATGTCTGCGTGTGCATTTTAGGTTCTTGGTTCATCTTGCTGGGCCTTAGTTTCCTTATCTGTAAAATGTGAATTGTGGATGAAATTATCTCTGATGTCCCTTAAAGCTATGGATCTATGATCCTATCATTTGGTGACCTCATCAGAGAGAGTATGTGACATCCCCTACCCTTAGTCTCACACTTTCCCAAAGAAAGAGGAAGGCACTTCCTAATCTTTTCTCTGAGACCAGGATTAGTCATTCATTGTTCAGCTCCTGACTGTTGTTCCCATTACTTCCTGCTGCCTTCCCTGGGAAGTGCTAATTAAGGACTAAGAAGAAAAATTTCAAACTTTTCATCCTTCATATAGGGCAGAAGAACAGATTGAGATGATTGTGTCAAAATAAATCCCGGTACTTTTTAAACACATGATGGAAACTAATATTTATAAGCCACACTTTGAAGCTAATTAGAACAGAAAGCCATTTTTGGGTCTGATACAGAAAATGTTCTATTTGAACTACTCCCCCCAATTCCATTTATCAAAGGAGTTTTTCATCTTCTCACCCATCAGCATCCTTGAGAACAGAGTCTGGAAGCCCAGTTTTGTGCCACCATGAGAAAAAGTCTTAGATGTTTCCCAAAGATTGGGGGGTGAGGAGGGGGGGGTAGAAGCCAACCCCTATCGATTCCCATTTCTCAGAGAGAATGATGCTTTTAACACCCAGTAATGAAAGTTTTTATATCTGAGAAGGATTACCAACATCAGGCTGTTCTTGTCCTTTGATGTGCCCCAGAAATATTACAGTAGAAGTTATTAAAGAATAAATTGTGGGAACCAGATTACCCCACCAGAACACTTTTTTTTCTCAACAATTTTTATAGCAACAATTTTTCCCTTTCCCTCTCCTTGTTAGACTCCTGTAATTTGTTTGGAAAAGCTTTCTAAGCAAGGAGAGAAGGTGGATAATAACTAGGAAGAATTGGAAAGGGGTGGAGAGGATGGCTATTCTCTCACTTGGCAATTTACTTTCTGCCTAGGGTGGCTAATGAAGCCAGTCTTAAGAAGTCCACGTTCATGGAACATAGATTAGACATGTTTAAAATCTGAAGGCCTTTGGAATATAAAGAAACCCTAGGTCATAAGACTGTGCATTTCTCAGCTTTCTACTGAAATGGAAATCTCGTATATACCACAGTGGCTCTGTAGTTTTGGCTAGCAGCTGCTCCTGGGCTCCGTAGAGAGAAACCGTGACTTGTGGTTAAACTGTAAGGAGGGAAGCCAGGCAGTGCTTGGGGACTGATTCATGCTTCTTCCCTGCCTGTCCAAATTAAGCTGAGAAACTAGATGGAAGATCTGTAAGGAAGGGGTCAATCAGTGTTACCTACCCACACAGAAGAAAGCCGAGAGCATCAATTTCCCATCAATTTCCTTGAAGTCTCTTTCTTGGGTGAGTCCAGACACAGACATCAGGGAAGAGCAAAATGGTTTTCCCCCAAAATAATTTAAGTTGTAGTGAATAAATTCAAATGAATGCTTTAAAAAATAGAATTTTTCAGAAGATACCATTCCAATCTCAATTTTAAGTCATTATATTTTCAGAATGTCAGATGAGATAAGGATGGGGTATAAATAGCCATTATATATGATGAAGTAGACTTCTTAAGAACATGATTCACCATTTCACTTCATTTCTCCAGTTTTTTTTAATGGATAAGAAGATGGCTTTGTTTCTTGGCAAGAACTTTCTTTTTACCAATGGTCAAGCTGCTCTATTTTGCCTCTGTCTTTGAATGGCAAGGGATAGGAATTTTCATGTTTGAAAGGCAATTGGATCATATGATCATAACTCTAAGGCTAGCAAGGACCAGAGGTAAAAGGATTCTAGAATTTGAGAATCAGAAAGGCTCTCAGCTGGGATCCAGTTTGAGTCATATAAAAAGGAATTTCCCAGATCAATATATTCAATAAATGGTCATGAAAAGACCACCAGGAAAAAGGAGCCCATCACCTCCCAAAGCAAATTCATTTTTTATTTGGATGGCTCTCATTGTCAGCATTTTCCCCAGTCATCCTCAAAATTGGCCACTGTGAAATTTTCATCCTGGTTCTTCTCTAGCTTCCATTCCCTGTTCTACTTCAGGAATCAAATCCCTCTTGCATTTGACAGCCCTTCCAATACTTAAAGATGGCTGTTATGTCTCCTCTTAATTTTCCCTACCCCAGGCTTAACAGCTTTGCACCCCTTCAATGTCATGTACTCCAGACCTGTTACCATCTTGGGCACCTTCCTGGGAACATCCTCCAACTTCTCAATGTCCTTCTTAAACTGTGAGAGCTGATGAGGTCAGGGGACGCTGGCAAGCAGACCTCCCTAGTCCTGGCAGCTCCATCTCTGGTTGCCACAACCAATTTAAAGGCAACTGTGTGGCTGACATAACCTGTTCTTGGTTGTAATCACTGCTTCCTATTAGCGATATTGGCAACTGTCTTTTTGATGACTTCTTAACCATACCCAGGAATCAAAGGCAAGCTCACTGGTTAGGTTCTCCCTTTACAGATGAATATACTGAAAGCCAAACTGGGCACTAAATCATGTATTTTGACCTACAGGGGACCACAAAGGTCATCTAATCCAAACCCTTTCTTTTACCAATGAGACAAGACCGGTACCTTAAAAGGGAAGTGGACTTCCTGGAGACTGAGGTAGTAAGTGAAAAAATGGAAACTGGAATCCAGGTCCTCTGTCTCCAAATCTATTATTCTTTCCAATAGAGTATGATCTTTTAGCTGGTAGGTCCAGTGGGCAGAGTGTTGAGTTATAGTAAGAAAATCTGAGTTCATATCTGCTTTTGTCCTTTGCTCACTTCTTGGTCTTGGACAAGATTAACCTCTGGGTATCTCAGCAAAGACTTAGGACTTGCCCATCAAGCAACAAACTGGTAAATCTGTGCTGTGGGGAACAATTTCCCAGGTTGATAAAATCCCTTATTTGCATGGTGAATTAGAAATCCCATCAGACTAGTAGGGATTTGTCCCTATACTATCACCCAGAATTCTTTTTTTTAATTAATACTTTTTATTTGCAAAACATATGTATGGGTAATTCCTAAATATTAACCCTTACAAAGCTTTCTGTTACAAATTTTCCCCCCTATTCCCCACCCCTCCCCTAAATGGCAGGATATCCACTACATGATAATTATGTTAGAATACTTAAGAAATCGAATATATGTATAGTTATTGCCACATAACATTTTTTGTGTTGGAGAAATCGTATCTACAAGAAAGAATAATCGGATAAAGGAAATACAATGCAAGCAAACCTCAATAGAGAACATGAAAATGTGATGTTGTGGTCCACATTTCACATCCCTCTCTCTGGGTGTATATGGCTCTCTTCACTGAACCATTGGAATTGGTTTGAAGCATTTCATTGTTGAAGAGAGTCATGTCCCTTAGAACTGATCCTCATATAGTATTGTTGTTGCCATGTATAATGATCTCCTGGTTCTGCTCATTTCACTCAGCATCAGTTCATGCAAGTCTCTCCAGGCCTCTCTGAAATCGTCGTGTTGGTCGTTTCTCACAGAGCAATAATATTCCATAACATTCATATACCATAATTTATTCAGCCACTCTCCAATTGATGGACATCTTTTCAATTTCCAGTTTCTAGCCACTACAAAAAGAGCTGCTGCAAACATTCTTGCACATGTGGGGCCCTTTCCTTCTTTTATGATTTCTTTGGGATATAAGCCCAATAGAAACACTGCTGGGTCAAAGGGTATGCATAGTTTGATAACTTTTTGAGCATAGCTCCAAATTGCTCTCCAGAATGGTTGGATCCGTTCACAGCTCCACCAACAATGCATCAGTGTCCCAGTCTTCCCACATCCCCTCCAACATTCATCTTTATCTTTTCCTGTCATTTTAGCCAATCTGACAGGTGTGTAGTGGTACCTCAGAGTTGTCTTAATTTGCATTTCTCTGATCAATAGTGATTTGGAGCACCTTTTCATATCATTATAAATAGTTTTAATTTCATCATCTGAAAATTGTCTGTTCATATCCTTTGACCATTTATCAATTGGAGAATGGCTTGAATTCTTATAAATATGAGGCAATTCTCTATATATCTTAGAGATGAGACCTTTATCAGAACCCTTAAATGTAAATATGATTTCCCAATTTGATGTTTCCCTCCTAATCTTGTATGCATTAGTTTTGTTTGTACAGAAACTTTTTAACTTAATATAATCAAAATTATCCATCTGGTGTTCAATTAAGAGTTCCAGATCTTCTTTGGACATAAATTTATTCCATCTCCACAGGTCTGAGAGGTAAACTATCCTATGTTCCTCTAATTTGGTTATAATATCACTCTTTATATCTAGATCATGAACCCATTTAGATCTTATCTTGGTGTGCGGTATCACCCAGAATTCTTTTCACACACACACACACACACACACACACACACACACACACACACACAAGAATCAATTTGTTCCAATGATAGGCTCAGACTATACAGGTCAAAGCAAGATAATTTGTCATAAATGAATTTGTATCCTTAGAGGTCTCCTCCAATCCATCTCCAAACCCCACCCAAAAGTGATAATCTGTCTAATCTGATCTAGTTATATAAAAATTATAGTTATATATATATATAGTTATATAAAAATAATAATTAAGTTATATTAAAAAATATAAAAGTTATATAACCCTATATAGTTAGAGCTGGAAGGGACCTTAGGAGCGTGCAATAGCAATGGAATTATCACCATGGCCCTATGAGCCCAGAGGAAGTAATATTTATATGATGTATCCAAATATGATTTATTGCACTCTGTACAAATATAAAGAGTAAATTTTAAAATAGCTTATGGGGAGAAGGTGGGGCATCTCGGAAAGACAATAGCGTAGGGCTGCTGGGCGATAGGTATACACCATGGCATATGGTGGCACGGGATGGACTGAGGTTTCTTGAAGATTTCTAAGACGTTTTGATGGATTTCTCCGAGCCTCTGGATTAGATCAAGGCCCCCAGAGGTGAGAGATGGATGTGTTACAGTTTTTTTTTTCTTGCCTAACTTTACCATGTCTCTAAGGGTTAATTAATTTTGTCTTTGGTACTGCGAATGGACCACCAGATTAGGCTGATGACAAACTGATGAATGTAGAGGTCTAGCAAACACCGGCATTTTTACCATCTGCCTTTCCTGTTTCTGTGGGGATTGCCTCCGCGTAATTCAGAATTATAGTTTGCAGAACAAAGCAGTGGATTTTGGAAAACCTTCCTGGTTTTCTAGCAATTTCTCCCTTTATTTGGCTTCAGTGACTGTAGTCCTAGCTGCTAACACAGTTTCATATAAATGTAATCTGATTTCCCCAGCCAAGTGCAACTCAAATCAAAATTATATTATACCTTTTCATTGCTATAAATCCTTCTTCAAATTAAGGCTTCGAAACCTGACCTGATGCATGTCTACATAGGAGAAGGAGAGACTTTGGCTTCCTATCACGAGTATCATTAAACTTCTAATGACAGCTTGACAGGACTTTATCTGTTGTCCCTGTGAAATAAAAAGGTGTTTTTAAAGTTAAAGACTTATTCTTTGAAAGTTATCTCAGGATCCAGTGATCCAAGTGACTCAATACTATGCCAAGAAGCATAAGAACTGGAACATAGCCTGTGACACTGGAACCTCAGAAGTTATGGATTTCTCCCTATCCTCACCACTCTCAGTCCACCCCTTCCCTGAGGATAGGTAGGACCTTGCCCCTGTTCCCATAAGCTGTAGGTACCAGAGGCAAGATTTGAATTGATGGGTTCTGACTCCAAACTGAGTGGTCTGTGTCTTGTACCTTCCTGCCTCTTCCATTGTCCCATCCAGCCTCTCTATCTGATTCTATTTTTTAATGCTATCAAAGTAACATTTAATAAAAACCTAATCTGGGGCAGCTAGGTGGTGCAGTGGATAGAGTACCAGCCCTGAAGTCAGGAGGACCTGAGTTCAAATCTGGTCTCAGACACTTAACATTCCCTAACTGTGTGACCCTAGGCAAGTCACTTAACCTCAATTGCCTCAGCAAATAATAATAATAATAATAATAATAATAATAATAATAATAATAATAATAAAATAAAACCTAATCCCCGGAAGAATTAAGATCTCAAAGTCCTAGAATCCCAGAACTTGAAGATCCCTAAGAGATTATTTCATGATTTAGAGCCACAACTAAAATGGGGTGACCAGGTCCAATGGTGTTGGAAAATGAAATTGAGAGTAACACATACACTTGCAGCTGCCTCTGGTGTTCTGGGGTCCTTCTGCCCCCCTCCTTCACTGAATCACCCCAGATACCAAAATTACAAGTTGTATTTATAGCATCCTTTACTCCCTGTCCTTAATTGAGGTAATTGTAGACTGAGTTAGTTCTGATTACTCTTGATTCCACACAAGCTTATCTATTTAATGTTCCCTCTCCACACCCTTACACTAGGCATCCCCTAAGGCTGCCCCTTCTCCTTACCCCTTGCCCTGGCCCTTCCTTCCCCAATGCTCTTGGAACCTCTGACTCACATCAAAGCTCAGATCCAATGATACCTTTTGGAGGAGAGCTTTCCTGATCTCTTCTTCCCTCGGTTTCCGACTTGATCCCCACTCCAATATTCCCTACCCCCAAAAAACTTCATATTTCTTTTCCATTTGCTTATCTATATTTTCTTATCTGTAGAACAGGGATTGTTTGGTTTTGTCCCTGGAATCCCTCAAGGCACTGACTCTGGTACATAGCAGGCAAATAATGAATACTTTCCGATTTAGAAGTTAAATTATTTTCCTGAGGTTCCACCAGGAGGAAATAACAGAGGGAGAATCTTGATTCAGGTCTTCTATCTTTCCATCCATTCTTCCTTTTCCCTGCCTCTCTTCGACGCTCTTTGAGGTCCCTTCTAACTCTGTTTAACAGTGACCTCCACAGGGAAAGCAATATGCAGGAGCTAGAGAAATGGCCCCATTATAAGCCTGTTAGCAGGCAGAACAATAACTGGAGAAAGGCTTCAAGGTAGAGAAATCACATTTTTTTTTTCCTGCAGAGCTCAAAAACAAGGACCTACCTGAAACCATCCTCCAAAGCTTAACCCAAGTTTTATGCAGGACAAAAACCAGGCAACTCCCAACTTTATCGCCTTTGGATTCTCATTAAAGAAAAGCTCTAATGCATGAATAAAATAAGCTCAGGCTGTGGTGTTGACACTGGATTTATTTGCATGACTTAATAGCATATTTCCCAACCCACTCAAGAGCTCCCTTTTCCCTCTGCCTTTGAATAGTGATTATTTTTCTCTATTCTGTGAATAAAAGTCATATCAACACAAGAGTTTATTATATATTCTCCCTCTGCCTTTCTATCCCTGAAAGGGGATGTTGGTCCCTTGTGACCAGTGACAAAAAATAGCTTCCTAAGCATCTGAAGACTGGGTTCTGTAACCACTTAGCCTTTATTTTGGATTTCATGAAAATGTATGTTATAAAACAGGAACCCCCTTAAAGAAGATGGAAGGACACCTTGTGGTCTTAAGAATCCTAGATCTTTCTCTTTCCAGTGTTTGTCAGTGATTTCTTTGGCTGTGTTCAGATTGTGAGTCTAGTAGGTGTTTCTTAACTCTCAAGTTACATATGACCAAAAGTTGAATTCAATGAGCATTTATTAAGCACCTACTATGTGCCAGGCACTGTGCTAGGCATATGGGGATACAAAGACCTGGGTTAAAGTCCTAAACATAAACTCCTCTGGTTGATGTTTAGTGCTTTTTACCATCAGTCTCCAGCTTGGTTTTTGAAGCTTATTATGTTACTTCTCATTCATGCTATCCTGGCTTTTTTGTTGTTGATTCCCATGTAGGACGGTCTGTCTTCTGTCGCTGTTTATTCTAATTTCCCTTTTTTCTACCATCTCTTAGAAATTCCTGCTTCCTCACAACTATTGCTTCCTTCGTGATGCTGTTGCCTTTTCCCATCCCTGACCATTTCTTGTTGATTTTACATACATCAGCACATGTTATATTTCTCCAGTCAAATATGAGCAGAAACTTTCCAGATGTTTTATTTATATTCCTCACACTTAGCATAGTCTTTGTCACAAGTAGGTCCTTAATATTAATTAATATTAACATCCTTACCTATAATGTTAATTTACATATTACATATCACAAATTGTACATAATTTAATTTAACAATTGCTAGCATGCTTCTGTAAAGGGAGTTTCCTTCCTGGAAGTCTCTTGCAACAATAAAATCACATCTGAACAAAACAACAATAACAACATCGATCCACACATTATAGATACACATAGATGTTGGTGTGTGTGTGTGTGTATGTGTTGTGTGTGTGTGTGTGTGTATATATATATATATATAATGTGCAAATGTCTGCATTTTTGTATTATAGACATCTCTCTAATTGTAAAAGTGACTGGACTTGCAGGAGAAAAAACATTTCCTTTGTTTTAGTCAATGAGATGGAGGGTAAGGAAGGGTGTGAAAAAGGCCCTGCTTTGCAATCCCAAAGCAAAATAAAAAGGTAAAGAAATAAACAGTTATACAGAGAGATGCAATGGGTCCAAGATGCATCGCTTCCATCAGAGGCTACTTGAGTTAAGCAACTCATAGCTAGGGGTACCTTTATTTCAGCACAAGGATAAGTGAATGCTGAAAACAACTCAGCTGAAGTGCATCAGAAGTGGGATGCTTTGGGCTTCTTAAGAGCAGTCATGATTTTGTGTATTTTGTAAGATAAAAGAGTGGGCCAAGCACAAGGCTTAATATATAATGATGCTTCTAGCTCCATCTTTCCTATTTTGATACAGTCATTCCCTTTAATTGAGCCTTGTGCCAATATTCCAAGGCAAGGGCTCTTAATTTGGGATCCATGAATTGGTTATTTTAATAGTCTGAAAACTGTTGTTCAACATAATTGGTTTTCCTCTGAAGTGCTAGTAAGTGCCTGGAACCAGATTTGAACTCAGGAAGAGAAGTCTTCCTGTCTTCAGGTCCAGTACTCTATCCACTGTGCTACCCTTGCATTTGGTACCAGACATTAATTAGGAGGCAGTAAGGAACACTGAAAAGAATACTCTCTGACTGTGATAGACTTGGGTTCAATTCCTATCTCTGACACTCTGTATGAGTTTAGGCTCTTAATCTTCCTGGATCTCAGTTTCCTCATCTGTAAAAATTACGAGGTAGACAAGATGTTTTCAGAAGTTCCTTTCAGCTTTAGATTTAGGATCCTATAATCATAACTCTTACTGCAAAAAGCAGAAACATTTGTGTATCCTTGATCCATTCAACAGGCAAAGCCATATACATAACCAATTCCCACCTTGTTTGACAGCAACCCAGTAGTCACTCTAATAATTCCATAAGATTGCTGTGAATGACAAATGCCTAATGTTTCCTATTATAGAACTGTTAAATGCCAGTCACATTCATTCTTTACATCACATTGTGAAGGCTATATTATCCCCAGATAGCAGATTGCAAGATGAACATCCACCATATTTACTGTCTGTTGATCTGGGGTAACAACCTGAGGATGATGATTGGATGTAAGACACTCATGATTCCTCCCGATCAATAACTAGTTAGGAAGAATAATTCTCTGAGGTCCCCCATTATGATAGGATTGACCTTCAAGCTCAATTGGTTGCCTTTAACAAGGACTTTCTATATCGTTAGCCAACATTATTGCCTGATAGTATAAGCACCTGGTATTAGTTTGGCTCAAGCATTGATGGATGCTATTCTTAACTTTAAGGGCCATAGCCCTGGAGCTCTGAAAAAATATCTGGGTAAACAAATCTAATCTGATCCACACACAATCAAATATATTTATATGTATGTGTGTCTGTGCATGGATATATACACATATACACATATGATACTTTATATAGATATTGCATGTCTACTTAAACATATATATATATATATATTATACATGTATGCATATATATATATATAATGTTGGTTGATATTTGGGCAAATAAATCAAATAATCATATATTAAAGAAAACTAATAGACATACACACATAGATACATAGAGATTCAAACTTATATGTATATATATATACTCATCTCATCATATATATATATGATATATATATATTATATATATACTCTACATATATATATTCATATATATATATTATATATACTCTACATATATATATATGTTCATATATACACTTATGGGGAAAGGGACAAGCATTTATTAATCACCTATGCCAGATACTTTGTTAAGGGTTTTATAAATATTATCTTTTTTGATTATATAAATACATATATATATATATTTATTTATATAACACATGTGTATATATGTGTATATACACATTCATGTATGCATTGTATACATATAAACATGTTAATATATGTCTGTGTTCGCATATGTACAGATATAAACAAATGTAAACATATTCAGATATAACTTATATACATTATATATTGTATTCATATATATATATGTATATATAAATACATACAAAAAAATATTCTGTTCGTTGTTCATTGCCATGAGCGTGGGAGTTGACACGGCTCTTGATGCATTTTTTTCTTGCCTCTCATGAGGTGGCTGCTTGTCACTTGTGCTTTGGTTCCCAGTCCTCGGTGACTCTGCAAAGCCTCTGGATCTGTCTCCACCTGCCATCATCGACAGCCCCGGCTCCCTCATTAGCGTTGCCGAGAGCTCACCACTCTCACAGCTCACTCCACACTCATGTTACCTTCTGCCTTCTGTTGTTTTCTGCTCAGCTGGGTGTCTGCCAGCTTCCCCATGACACTGTTCTTGGACTCCACCATTTCTATTTGTGGAGCTCCACACATACTATTCTCAGGTATATCTCAGCTTTCCACTTCATTTCTTCCTCCCCTCCCGGCAACTTGGTCCTCGCTCCACTGGACCTGAAGGCCTCCAAGGCTTCCCCCTGGCTGGTTGTCTCTCAACTTTCTCTTGGGGACTATGGCCTCTGGCCCCTGGTTGCCATCATGGCACCTGAGTAATAATAAAGGCTGTGTTTGGGTATCCTGACACAGCTTAAGGTATGATATAAAGAAAAAGATGGAGAAAAGATCTCAAAGAAAAGAAATAGAGGAGAAAAAAGGACACAGGAAGAAGAAAAATATGAACTACATGGATTATAGTTAAGTGAATTTGGACCTAGGTTTAAATTCTGATTCAGGGAACTGACATATGAATCAGGTGCTTCTTTCCAGGTGGAAGAGACCAGGAAACCTATTTATGGAAGAGTCTTGATGATGTGAAAAGAAGTAATTTGTACTCTGAAGCCTGTGTAGACATTTGGTAATTGGTTCTGGTCGGCTTACTACAAGGTTAAGAGAATCCTTTTGGATCAGTTGTGATTGTGGAATTAGAAAGTAGTTGGGAAATGCCTTCAAAAGCCACATTCTGTAGAGCTGCCCTCTCTTGGTTTGATTTCCTTATCAATAGATCCTGGGAGAAAACTCGGGTCACCTTCCCTATGAACCCAATTGACCCAACCCCTGCCATAGGTCATGGGGTCACAATTCCCTCTACCCTTTTCCCACCTACATCTCAGAATATTTACCAAATCAATACTGCTATTCCTGGAAGAGACCAGTCAATTGTCCTCTTGTTCCAATAACCTTTTGTTGTTTATTCATTTTTATCACAATCCTATATAGGATTTTCTTGGCAGAGATACTGGAGTGGTTTGTCATTTCCTTCTCCAATTGATTTTTACAGATAAAGAAACTGAGATAAATAAGGTTAAGTAACTTGCCCCAGATCACACAGCTAGTAAGTGTCTAAAGCAAGGTTTGAACTTAAAAAGACAAATCTGCCTGACTCTGATAGCACTCTATCCATAGTGACACTTAACTGCCCAGTTACCATTATATGATTTCCCAATTCACCCCTTTTGACCACCATTCCCTTGCATTTGTAGTCTTCATTCATTTTACATTCATCTTACTTTCATTAGAATGTAAACTTCTCAGTTCCCTGTAAGTTCCATTACCACTTAGCACAGTGTTTAGAACATAGTCTGTGTTTAATAAATACTTTTTCTTCCTTCCTTCCTTCTTTTTTCTTTCTTCCTTCCTTCTTTCCTTTCTTCCTTCTTTTCTTGCTTCCTTCCTTTCTTCTTTCCTTCCTTCCTTCCCTTCTCTCTTATTTTATTTCTTCCTTCATTCTTTGTTCCTTCTTCCTTCCTTTCCTCCTTTCATTCTTCATCCCTCCCTCTCTTTTTCCCTCCTAGTTTATAGTCACAGAACATAAAAACCAGAAGGCACCTTACAGATTCTCTCATGCTTTCATTTTGTTAATAGGAAAATAGAGATGCAGGAAGGGGAATCACTCCAAGCTAACACACTTTGCTAGGGGTAGAACTGATTCTGCAACATAGAAGTTCCTGATTTCTCGATCCATTTCTTCTATATCCCATTGCATAGATTCTACATCAAACCTAGAACACTCTCTTTCCTCACCTCCCGACTCCTAGAATCCTTTCAAATCTCAACATTTGCTTTTCCTCTGAGATAGGTCTTTCCTGATTCCCACAGTTATTACCATAATGTTATCTTGCTCTGCTCCTGCCTGGGAATGATTTCATATTTAATTAGCATGTATTTTGTATTTCCTCTGTAAATATACAAATGTGTTTTCTCCCTTCCCTCAAGGAATGTTGATTCCTTGAGGAAAAGAATTGTTTCCTTTTTAGCTTTGCTTTTTTTTTTTGGTATCCCAAGTGCCTAGCACTGTGCCTGGTGAAAATAAAAATTTTTGAGCTGCACTATATACAGTATAGCTACTTGCTATTGCCCTTGGGGTTTTTAGAACTTTGTCTATACTCCTTTTCCAGGGGCCTCAGCTGATAACAGGGTCTTCCTAGCCTAATACTCACTCAATCTTAGAGCTCTAGAGCCTTGCTGCTTTCTGAATTTTTTTCCTTTTGGGCACTGAGGTTCTTGAGTGGTTTGTATCACCCTTAATGTCCTCCTCTTCACACCCTTATCACAAATCCCATGGGCCCTCACTCAAATCTGTTGCATTTCCCACAATTACTGGGAACAACTCCCTGAGAGACCACTTTAGGTTTGTTATTCCACCCCCTCCCATCAGATATGTTCTGTAACTAGTGATAAGTACAGCAATTCAGGAATGGAAAAAATGAAAGAGGAAAGTTGGAGGAGGATTTGGCAAGAAGTACAGACTGACACAGATGATGGGGCTGAGGCCTCAAGAGGCCAACAGCTCTAAATTATAGAGATCTGTGCAGAGCTGAGTGGATGCTATCTCTCTGGTGGTATTCTTGTTTCTTGTTTTTTAAGAACAACTCTTAACTAAGCATCCTGGCATGTGTTTCTCTGAGACAGAAAAGGCAAAAACAAGGGTAATTATTTTTAAAAGGATTACAGTTTAATTTAATTTTTCTGAATTCCACTAATTTTCTGAATCACATGATTTGGAGGAATCATCTGGTGCCTTAAGTATCCTTGGATAGCATATGCTCAAAGGAGGAGTAACTAACAATAAAATCAACCTCAATGATCATCAGCCAGTTGATCCATCAGTGAACATTTATGAAGCATCTCCTGTGTGCTGGGCTGCTAGGTTAGGCATTTGGGATATAAAGGAAGCCACATCTATCCTCCAGGATCATACTTTCTGACCAGGAAACCCCAGGGACATATGATATATTCATAGACAAAGCAGACTCAAGATAACCTTGGATGGGAAGGCACTAGCAAATGGGGGCACGATAAAGGCCTCTTCCAGTGAAGATAGTGCTTGAATTGAGTCTTGAAAAAGGGACTCCAGGTACTCCAGGGACTGTATAAGTCATATAAAAGAGCACCTTGAAGTATGTACCAGGTGACATCTTGTATCTTTAATTTTATAAAGAAAAATGGTATTTTTTCTTTTTCATCATTTATTTATTCTTTTTTCTTTCTTTCATTAATTCATTCATTCATTTTCTAAGTTCATAAATGAGAAGCATAAGACCCTCAATATCATCTAGTCCAAAACCTTTCATTTTAAAGGGAAATGATGCCCAGTTTGTCAGATTACAAGTATCAGAGCTAGGATACAAATTCAGGTCCCTCAGCTTCAAAATCAGTCAATAAGCATTTATTAAGCTCCTGTTATCTGCTAGGAAATGTGAAAAGGCAAATGTATAGAAAGAGGCAAAAGATAGTCCTTGCCCTCAAGGGCCTTATAATCTAATGGAAATACAATGCTCCTTTTACTAACTTGCAATAGTCCCTTTCCCAGACACCATCTTGGATCATTGGATCATAGATAGTTTGAGATATTGCAGGAATTTCTACCTCAAAAGATTGATAATTTAACTCAAATGAGATATAATGTAAATGATACTTTGTAAACCTTAAAGTTCTGTATCTATCTGTTTTTATTGTTGTTATAGTTTCGATCTGTATGAATAGTGGATAAAGAGAATAATCATACCTATTCAATGTTTAGGGCTGTCATTGCGTGACAGTGCTTTGTAAACCATAAAACACTATTTAAATCTTGATGATAATAATGACATTGATGACAACAGCAATGATTGCAGTGACAATAATATATGACCATCATAATGATAATAGCATCAGTAATAACAATGATGGTGATGATGATGATGATGGTGATGATGACAGTCACAATGATGATGATTATAACAGTAATGAAAATGATGATGAAGATGATGAAAATGATGGCAATGATGATGACAATTACAATGATGATAATGACTATTGATGATGGTGTTGATGGTAATGGCAATAATGATGATGATAATAATTATGACAATAGTGACTATGACAATAATGATGATGACAATGATGAGGAGGAGGAGGAAGAAGAGGATGAAGATGATGATGATGATAATGAGGTAGTGTATCTTGATCCCGGCTCAGAGTCATACTTATTAGCTGAGTAACTCCAAGCAAGTCATATCCTTTCAGAGCCCCCAGACAACTCTCTCAGATTATAAATCAGAATATAAACCTACTCAAACTATAACTTCTGCATCAGTAGAGGAAGTTTATATATCTGGGGGATGATATCACAGAACAGAGATTTGCAAGCTTTTAGATCCATAGATAGAAGGAACGTTTAAAAAATCATTTCATCTATTAAACTCATTTTATAGTTGAGGGAAAGAAGCCCTTAGACATTATGTAACTTACTTGCTCAAAGTCACAACAGAGTTAAATGTTAGAAGCAGGATTTGAACTCAGGTACTCTTCTTCTAAAAACCAGTGTTATTTTTCTGAAGGAAAGGCCTTGAAGACCAAATCCTCAGGTCTCTTCATTGTACATATGAGAAAACTGAGGCCCAAATAGTTTAAGTATCTTGACAAGAGCCAGATTAATAGGAAACATCAGAGAGGGAGTTTGGACCCAGTTCCTTGACCTCCAGAGCCAGTACACCATCCTGTTAGTGAAAAATGAAGTGGAAAATAAATAAACTCTTGTTGTAAGCAAGTTGAACGTCCCTTTCACCCCCTGTTCTTGTCAACTTTGATAAACTTCTGGAAGCAGCTTGTAATCCCTGTTTGAAGGAATGAGAAGAGGCTTAAGTGAGCTTCAGAACATGTGCTGAATACCTGAGGCTGAGTTCTTTGAGAAGAGAGCATAAAAGCCCTCCAGCCTGGCTCCTCAGAGTCTGTGTTATATTCACAGTTAGCGAGATTGCCTGGTGGGGAAAAAAGAAAGGTTACAGACAAATCATCTGCCTTAAAAAATGTGGAAGCACTGAAGCCAGAATCCTCCAATTCCTTCCATTTATGTCCCTCCTGTCAAGTCCTCTCTATAGTCATATGGGTTCTCCCCCACCCCAGCCACATTAAAGCCTTTCATAATTTCTCATGTTGATTCTTGTGCTCATCCCTAATAGTTCTCTCAAGGAACTGAAAGAAGGTCAAGTTGTTCAAATAATTACTCAGGAGTTTAGAACATATTGTATGCTTGTGCAAAGTCTTCTAAGACACCTAGAGTTTTATTAATGTCACCATTCCAGCTTCCTGGGGAGAATCCCAATAGAAATCCCAGGAAAGAATTCCATTTAGGGAGATATATATTCCTGGTATGGACAAATTTCCTTGATACCATATTTTTACCATATTTTTACCCTTTCTCCCTCTTTCTTTTGTTTTCCTCAGAATTAAATTCCAATATAATTAGTTAATAGAAACACTTAGCACAATGAAATGCTTCATGAATATCTAAATGAGTCACAAAACACTTGGTAAATTAAGGTGTATAAATCTAGCATCTTATTGCATAACACACTCTGAAATAAACAGATATTTCCAATGTCCCTCCTATTTGAGCCTGTGAGAAGGAGCTAATGGGAACAAATTACTGGGGGAGGGGAAGTGAATATAGTCTGGACCTAAGTACAATGTAGCTCATATGCATACACATAATCAAAATAATAATGCATTTTATTTACTTGTGTGGTGCCTAGCTGCAGCTGCATTCTGGCTGCTTTGTAATAAAATTAAAATACCGATTAAATACAGATTAGCTGGGTACAAACAGATCAGATTATAACAACAATTAAAATCAGTGTAAAACAATGCATTCAATCAGCCTGGCGTTGCATCTAAAAAACAAAACAAAACAAAGCACAACTCTTTCCCGGGATCAGAATGAAAGATTTGGAAAGTTGGAAGGGACCTGAGTGGTCATGTTGTCTAGCCTATCTCTTCAAAAATTCATTCTCTCCAGCCTTTGCCTGAAGACCTCCAAAGATGAGGAAAACAGTTTTGGAGGGCAACCCTTCTTTTAATTACCTAGAATTGTTTTTGGTTTTCGTTTGTTTCCTTTTAAATTGAAATCAAGCCTAAATTTGATTGGTGTCTACACACAATGTCCCTAGACCCACTGTGGACTGCATAAGATCATCCATTGTCTCTTTCATCTGACAGCTTAAGATACCATGGACAGCTCCCATTGTCCCCTGGATTTTCTCTTCTTTGCACTAAAATATCCCTATGTGTCTTCAACTGACCCTCATATGATGTAATCTCCACGCTCCTCACCTTCCTGCTTTCTCTTCCTTTTGGGATCTACAACTTATCAATGCCCTTCGCTAACTAGAACAGAATACAACATTCTGTATGGGGTCCTGCCACTCCAGAATGTTGTAGGACTCAGTTCCTTATTTCTGGACACTGGGCCTCTCAAAGTAATGAAATAATAAGAGATTCTGTTATCTCTCTTGATACCAGTGTCACCAAGTTGTCTTATATTGAGTTTGCAGTTTACTAAAGTCCCCAGATCTTTTTTCCCCTTAACCCCACTTTGATAATGAAAAAAGAACACTAGATGAGAACAGAGGACATCCAGGTTGTCACTATCTTTTCTCAGCTGCAACGTCTGGGTATGTCATTTAATTTCTATTGTAGCACAGATTTTCCATTGATAAAATGGCAGGGGATCATTCAATGTCCTTTAAGTGCTAAGTACAACTCTCTGACTGAGGAGTTGTATTAGCAAGAACAAGAAAAATCCATTACTAGGCTAGATAAGAGTAAAATGGGATGGCAAGGAAACAAAGCATTCTAGCTTGAACTTTTTAGGTCTTTAAATACTTAAATGTATAAAAGAATCCAAATTCAATGGATCTGTGATTTCATTGATGTGGACATGTTTTCCCATGAAGCATACAACTACCCATCCATCCTGTTACTCCTCTCAAATTGTCATATTGTGACATCGTTCCACCTCACATAGTTGGGGGGATACCTCAACAGTTTTTGATTTTATGTAGGTACCAGTGGAGAGCACAGAATGTCCATTGGTTATTTTTTATACTCCCATCATTGCCCCTACCCAAGACTTTAAATATTATGTATGACTATTTATGTCCAGATTCAGGATTTAGTTGGTATAAGGGATTTCTAGTTAGGAAACTGTCTCAACTGATATAAATCAACAACTTTTCTGTAACTTTGTCTTAGGGTGTTTCCTGAAAACTCTGAGAGATTGCATGACTTCTTCAGGATCACTTGGATAGAGTATGCCCAAGATGGGACTTGAATCTAGGTCCTCAATTGTGAGGAGGAGAGAATGGAAAGTGAGGTATATAGAAGGAAAGAGAAAGAGTGAGTTGACCTTGGAGTTGGGAAGACCTGACAAGGCCTGTCTCTGATGCACACTATGTGTCATGGGACAAGTCACCTTTCCTCTCAGCATCCCAGGAAGGTTCAAGGCTGTCATTTGCAGAGCAGGTGCAATCTGTATTAGTAACAAGTATTTTTCCTCAAGAAGACTCCCTGTATTAATAAAATCCAGATCTAATCTGAATAAACTAATGGCTCCAAATCTCAAAACTCTTGGCAGGCCAACCTGAATGGAAAAAAAAACATTTAAAAATTCTTTTTAGATAGCACAACGGATAAAAGGCAAGTCAAATCCAACCTCAGACGCTTATTAGTTTAGTGTCTGAACAAATCAATTTGCTGTTGTTTCCCTCAGTTTCCTCATCTGTAAAATGGAGTACTGATAGTTCCTGGCAGATAGATGGCACAATTGATAAAGTACTGGGCCTGAAGTAAGGATCTTCCTGAGTTCAAATCTGGCCTCAGATATTTACTACCTGTATAATCCTAGGCATATCATGGAACCCTGTTTTATCTGAGTTTCCTCATGTGTTAAATGAGGTGGAGAAGGAAATGGCAAACCACTCCAGGATCTTTGCCAAGAAAACCCAACACAGAGTTTTACATGACTGAAATGAATGTATAACACCAATAACCCCTACCCTCCCAGCATGATAATGAGAAGATAGGGAGACAACACTTGCAAAGTACTTTGCAAATATTAAAGTGCTACCTAAATGCTGGCTGTTACTATTATTGAAATAGTCTTCGTTTGCTTTGCCATCTCCATCCATCCAAGTAGATTCCCAGGGCACTTGGCAATGCTTGGTGTTGGGACTTGTACAAAAGTTATACAAAAAGAAGATTCCCTTTTTCCACAGGGATTTCTCTCTTCTGTCTTGACTGTGGGGGTCAAGTTATAAATAGGGTTGAGGGGAAAGACATGGATGGAGTATTCTTGAACTGTCTCCTTAAGTTCTAAAGGAGTAAGGGCTAAGGTGGCAGATGTAGACGGCTCATTTGGCTCAAGCCACCTCTTATCTCCCTCTTAGAACCCTGCAGTTTCCACTGCCAAAAGACAATGATAATGTCTATAGGATACTACTGTATCTGCCTCATTCTGTTACTATGAGAAACCAATGAAGCAGCAATTGGCAGTGTTTATTGTTATCATCCATATTTAAGAGCTACAGATTAGAGATTTGAATAGAAGCCTCCAGTGAGCAGCAATTGTGCCATTCTTTGCATTTGTATCCCCAACTGCTTAGTACATTGACTGACATTTAATAGGTCTTTGAACTATGCTTGTAGGCTGATTGATTGTTCTCCTTAATCCCATTATAGTACAGGATATTTCTCTAATCCAGCTTCAGAAAGTTCAACAATTCCCTACTGAAAACCTCACAGGGATAAAAGTTTCCTTTAGACTTTCCGGAAGGAATGGGAAAGATATAGCCAGATTTAAAGGTGGGGAAGAAGACCACACCCTTAATATGTGTCAGCAGTCAGGGCAATCAAAGTGATTTTAGGCTGAATTAAGAGGTTAGCATCCATGAACAAGGAGAGGCTATTCTTGCTGAGCTCTTTCTCCTCATAGGAAAGGATACCAGCCTCATAATTCCAGTCTGGCAGACCCATTTCAAAAACATTGATAAAGTGGAGGATATACAAGGGAGCTTGAGAAAAACCAATTCATGGGATCACAGGGCCATAGACTTAGAACTGGAAGAGACACTTCAAGATGGCCTCTTTTTTGCATCCCTGTCCCTTAGCACAGCTCCAAGTACTTAATAAATGTTTATTGAGTGACTAATTCAGTCTCAGAAATGATCAAATGTCTTGCCATAAATTGATAGATGACAGAGTTGAGATTTAAGTCCCCTGACTCCAAATCCAGAATTTTTTCCAGTTTTAGCGGGAAGGTTTATCTTGGATTATGGAAATAAACACACATATGGTTATATAAGAATTAATGTGTATATATATATATATATATATATATATATATATATATATATATATGGGAGTGTATGTAAGTATGTAGAAAGATAGATACATGATAGATAGATGGATAGATAGAGTTGAAAAGAGAACTATTTCTTCTTTTTAAAAAATAAAAATAAAGTATACTATTTGGAAGATGAAGAGGATGGTGTCAATTTTGGTTAGTAAAAAAGAGAATACAACTAGGAAATAGACATTGCTAAGAAGTAGACTTTGACTAAACTTAAGGGGGAGAAAGTCTTTCTCCCCCCCATTAGAAGTAGAGTAGGTTATAAAGGGTTCTTGTTTAGGTACACAATGGATTCAATGGCATCCTTTTCCAATTCTGTGATTGGATGATTCTGATTCTAATAAAAGAAACCAAGTTTTTCCATCCTCTCATTCAAAGTCACAGAGGGCTTGCCTTTTTTAGGTTTATAGAAGCCCAGATTCTGATCCACAGGTCAGAGAATTAGCCTTATTAATTTTACAGCCAGTGATTTGCAGAGTTTTGCCTTCACCCCTTTCATCTCGGGCTTCATTTGTCTTCTGCCACTTGGATCACACCCAATTATCAGCCCTCTGGTCTCTGATTATAGGCCTCTGATTCCATTCCAAAGCCAAGTATCGATACATGATTTGGGAATTATTCCTTATTCTGTGTTGCATCTGCCTCTTCTCTTCTCCATTAAAGTTCTGATGGAATTAGGCAAAGATGTTTCCATATACTAATATGCTCCAAACTCCACTTCTCCTTTCTCTTCCCAATTTGTTTGATTTTCTAGGCAATCAGGTTTGCATAGGGAAAAGAAACATAAATGTATAAAAAAAAAAAAAAAAAACTTTTAACTCACTGAAGTGGGAATAGGAAGAGGTGGGAATAGTACATAGCCAAAGGCAAATCATAAGGCAGTTGGATTAGATTGCCTCTAAACTTGCTTTTAGATATATGATTTAACAACCTCTGTGGACAGGGAAAGAAATAATGGTTTTATGGAATTTTAAGAACCATAGGAAGATTTATATGAATAAAGTTTTGAAAAAATCTGCTAAATATGTTCATTTATTGATCTATTGCTGAATAATATGGAATCAACTGCTATACAGTTACAATCACTGGTCTTGATTGTGAAGAAGAGATGAGAGATGTTGCCCCAGTATTCATTGGAGAAGAGGATATTGTGGGTTTAGAATGTCTTACACACACAGACACACACACACACACAGTCAGATGTATCAAAGAATCAGAGCTCTAGAGTTGGTAGAGTAACCAGGAAGAACTTAGTCCCACAATCTTATGTGTGCCAGCTTGTTTTGCTTAATTATTTCTTTTTGTTAAAAGGGAAAGTTTATTATATGGCTAAATAAGGGAGGAAAGAATAGGAGGAAATAAGAGATGGGAAAATAGATATACATGTACATATAAATGTATATACATATATAATGATGTAAAAATAAGGAGTATCAATAAAATATTTTCTATAAAAATGCTGGCTGGGCTGGAATAGGGGAATATGTTTCCTTAAGACACAGCTTTGGGCTTTCTCAAATGGTTTCTGCTCCCCTCTGTTTTGATGCTTGTCCTAGTGGAGATTGGCAATTTGATGAAGTGCAAATATCCCAGGTCTAATGATAATAGTAATTCATTTATGTGGCACCTAAAGTTTTACAAAATGTTTTTCTCCTAATAATTCTTTGGGGGGGTGGAAAGAAGGAAATAAGCATTTATAAAGCACTACTATGTGCTAGACACTATGCTAAACTCTTTTACAAATATTATCTTTTTTGATCCTTACAATCACTCTGTGAGAATAGGTCTTATTATCAGCTTCATTCTACATCTGTAAAATGGGCTGGAGAATGAAATGGCAAATCACTCCAGGATCTTCTCTAAGAAAACCCCAAAATGGATGCATGAAGAATTGGACATGAATGAACAATTATTATGACAAAAACAATTAAGCTGACAAAAACTCAGTCAGTTAAATGACTTGCCCAGATCACAAATCTAGTTAAGTATCTGAGGCCACATTTGAACTCGGGTCTCCCTGACTCCAGATCCAGCATTCTATCTACTGTGTCACCAGCTACCTTTCAGGTATTATTACCTGCATTTTACAGATGAGGAAAATGAGCCTCAGGTAAAACAGGCTCATTAAAGGAGAATGTTTGCTGAAAAAATGCTTTCAAGGAAACACATTTGCTAGGGTGCCCAGTGAATTTTAAATATTATCATGACCATGATAAATATTCAACCTTGATCATCCTAATGAGTTGCTCTTGTAATAACTACCAATTAGCACAACTGTAGTAGAGAAGATAATGTCCTTTTAATTGGGAAGAATCTGAAGTGGGAAAGCAGAAAATCCTGGCAGAAAAATATCCACAGATTTTTAAATCCTCCTCTCTTATTTGACCACCTCTCTTTCTTCCATCTCCAAAGGCTTAAAGGTTGGCAGCAAAGGAGAAGGTCCTCTTGAAAAATGGCCCTTCTTTGGGTTGTTCTGAAAATGTCCCTTATGCTCAGCAGAAGTAGGCAAATGTATCCTGTTATGAGGGTCTGGAAACCCTCATGTCATGTCATGTCATGGCAAGAACATTTGAAAGAACTGTGGACTAAGGAGGGATGAAATCACTGTCCTCATGTGTTTGAAGGTCTGGCAAGAGAGTATTGGAAGAGGGTATAGACATATTCAAAACAACAGAATGGGGTACTGAGTTTGAAATCAAGCAGACATTTACTAGCTATGTGAACCTAGGCAATTCCCCTAATAACTCAGTTTCCTTGTCTGAAGCATGAGAGGATTGATTCTAATGGCCTTTAGATTCTTTCCTGCTCTAAATCTATAATCCTAATCCTAGAGAAGTCTATTTAAAGTACATTTAATAAAAGCTTTGTAACAGCTTGGGAGCTGTCCAACAATGGAATGGGCCACCCCATTATAACTGTAGAATTCCCATCAGTAACTATTATTTGCCACTCTCTAACCTTTGTGTTTATGTGATCATGAAAATGCAGCATGAGTTTCTGGATAGAAATACTCATTTGTCTATAAAAAAAACTTATCTACTGACCTTTTACCTGAAGAATTAGGGTTCAACAATTGTCTGAGTGATAACCCTTGACCCTTGGATAAAAACACTTCTGTTAATCCATGATTAGTCAAGTTGAATACTCATCTTTTATATTTAGCTAACATTTATAATTAGGTAAAATATAGACTTTTAAAAATCATCTCAGTACCAGAGGTAACTTTTACTCAATTTTACATCCCACTTTTAAAACAAACAGGTAAAGAAGGCTCTTTGGCTTATGATAGGGGTTAGGCAAATTTAGCATTGTCTGTGACCTGGAAAAAATGTAAATTAGGCAGGGATTTTTTTTTCTTTGAGTAGAGGTTCTTGTTCTCTGTCCTGCAGGCACTCATAACCTAAACTTCAATTTCCTAAGAACTTTTTTTTGCCAGCATGCCCACAGCAAGGCAGGATGCAACACTGAACATTAATATACTTTAACAGATTTTAAATGAACTTTCTCTAAACAGATAGGAGAAAATTAGAAAATTCCTGGGGAAAATCCCTTGGCAGACAGCACATCTGTCAGAGATTTCTGTGCGGGAACGTGTTCATCAGCCAGTGTCAGCACTTTTGCTAAAATATGAAAACAATATGTTTGCTAAAGGCAAACACAATCATTGAAGTGCTCTGCACAAACTTCCCTTGGATGCCAGGGAATATCACTGGGGAAACCACAATGCCCCATATTAGCCCAACACTGAAACCAGTTTTGATTTTGATTTTTTGAATTTCTCTAAAATGGTTACTGACCTGTGGGAGTTTCTTTGGTCGTACCTTTTATTTAAAAAGAGAGAGAGAGAAAAGTAAAATTGACAAGCTCTCTGGATACTGATGATGCCCAGGGATTTTTGTCTTTATTATTGCTTGAACCAAGGCATCTCATTACGTGAATCTGATTTTATTCCTAATTAAATATTTAAAATGTTTTCTATTTCTCCTGTGACAAGATGGAAGATTAAGTGACTAAGCTGTCCCTTGGAATTATCTATGCTCAAAACCTTGACCAAATTAATTTCTCTTAGCAAAGGACCATTTTTTACATTATAGACCCATTCACTTTAGCAAAATCAATATTCCTTATAGAGGAATATTTTAACCAAAATATAGTTGGTCCATTAATAACTCTCAGAGAAAAAACACACACACACACACACAATTTGAAAAATACTTTCCATTTTGGTTAATGCTTAACTTTCTTGAATGATTGTCAATAATTATTTCAGGTTTATTTATGCAAAGTACACATTTACCAGATTGCTTTTCATTAATCTGTGCAATGTCTGTTCTTTAAATATTACAAAAAATTATCTAGCTATTTCTGAATATTAATCTCTGGGGTGCTTTCAAATGTAAAGGAGAAAAGAAACTGGCTTTTCTCTGAAGCTTGAATAGATAGACTGTATTCATGAAAAGAATAAGTAGATTTTTTGAGGAGTATCTTGACAAGGAAAGAAGGAGGCCTTACTGGTCTTGCCATAATCAGGCCTGTTTGATAATATCTTCTAAGTTAGTTTTTCTTTGGTTGGTTGGTGAGGGTTTTTTTGGCCAATATTATTCATTATCTTCTGGAAAAAATAGAGATTATATATATATATATAATAAGAAATTATATGAGATGAATTTATGTGTACTGTTGAGTATAAATATTATGTTATCATATAACAGTAGTATCGCTAAGGATTGGGATGGGGGGAATTTGGAGCTAAGATTTTACTTGGTGCCATATTTCTCTCTCTCTTGAAGTCCATTGGATTGATAGTATGTTGACCCATGTATACTAGAGCAGATGAAATACTTCTGTGTCAGAAAAGCCAATTTCTTTAAGTCTGGAAGAACATGCCAAAGATGTCCATTTCTTTTAAATTCCTTATTACTAACTCAAAAAATAAGAAATTTCTACACTCCACTCCAGAAAAAGAAATCAAAACCTAGGCTGCTTTATTTCAATTGGTACTCTTTTTGAGTTGGTTATGACTCCAAAGGACAGTACCATCATTAAGTTGGTCAGTAGGGTTATAGAAAAATGTCTATTGACACTATCCTCCCAGTAATATAGCCAAACAATGATATAGTCCTCTTTGACTTCTTTCCTTATTTTCTACTCAGACACATGACTTATCCCCCATTCCCCATCCACCATATATCATTAATTGCCAAGGTCTACTGAGTCTAACTCTTTAATATCTCCCATTAACATCTCCCTTTCTGTTTTCCTTGCAATTGCCTTTGTTCAGGCTCTCCTGACTTGAGAAGTCAGCACCTAAGCTGCTATCTATTATTAAATAGATCTCTTACTTATCTTATCTCTATTTTCTCCCTATTTTAGAAAAGGTTTCTCCTTGTTGACTTGTGTAATCTCTCTCCTAATCTGTACTGCACCCCATTCCCTTACCCTAATGTCTATAGTGATTCCCAGTTACCCACCAAATTAAGTACAAACTCTTTTTTTTTTCTTTATTAAAGTTTTTTATTTGCAAAACATATTCATGGGCAATTCCTCAACATCGACCCTCACAAAGCCCAAATTTCTCCCCTCTAATCCCCACCCTTCCCCTAGATGGCAAGAAGTCCACTACACATTAATTATGTTAAAATATTAAGTACAAACTCTTGAGTTTGACATTTAAGGTCCATTTGCAATTAATTTCTAACCTGCCATTATGGTCTGTATTCCTATCTCTTCCATCAATACATTCTGATTTACAGCCATTCTCCAAATATTCCGTATTTCTTGAAGTCTTTTCTGATATCCCTGCTCAGAATTAGCTTCTGCCTCTCCAAAGTTTTCAAAGAACTTTGTTTTGACCCTTTCAATTAAATTGAATGTATTCTTTTTTTTTTTTTCTTTTTGCTGAGGCAATTGGGGTTAAGTGACTTGCCCAGGGTCACACAGCTAGGAAGTGTCTGAGACCAGATTTGAACTCAGGTCCTCCTGACTTCAGGGCTGGTGCTCTAACCACTGCGCCACCTAGCTGCCCCGAAATTGAATGTATTCTAACATGTGATAGCTATCTGTGTACAGGTTGTCACCCTTGTTAGATTAATAGTTTCTGAAGAGCAAAGGCTGTGGCTCACTTCCTTATTTCCTTCGCCCAATATGTTGCCCTGTACACAATAGATATTTAATTCCTTTTTTTAATTGGAAGAGAAGGTATACTGATGCTGGAGACTAAAATCCACCCTTGATACTATTTGTGTGGGCCTCAGTTTCTGCATTTGTAAAATGAGGTCTTTGCATTAGATGGTCTCTGTGATTCCTTTTAATGATAAATCTATGTTCCGAATTAATTCCAAAGGGCAAAGTCCTAAAGTTGGATTGCACTGGGGAAACTATAAAAATTACTTCTTCCAGTGCTAGCCTCAACTTTGCAGATGAAGGAACTAAATCCAGGAGAGTTTAAGAGGCTTGGCCAAAGGGCCACTAATAGCAAAATTAGGATTTGAACCCAAGTCCTCTGATTCCCAGGATTCTTTGGACTAAATGCATTCAAAATCCTTACATCTATACTTGGTAGCTCCAGAAGGTCCTGTTGCTATCTCCTCTTTTAAGGACCAGTTGAAAGTCCATTCTCTATCCATATCTCTATCTTGACTTAAAATGGAGTTCTCTTCAGGAATGATCCAGTGTTATTCTTGTAATCATTAAGACCTAAGTTCAAATACTGCTTCTGCCTCTTCCTAGCTGTTTAAGTTTAAGATGGAAAAGACCCCTATCTTCTTCTGTCAGACTCAGTCTCCTTATCTCTAAAAAGGGGTGATAATAGTATCCACCCCCTTTGATGAGTGTGAGGATATAAATATAAAAAATCTTTGCAAACATTAAAGCAATATATGAATGTGTCTATAATAACAATAAGGTATATTATTATTTAAAAGAGAACATGAATATAAATGATTAAATTTATAAAATATATAATTGCATAAATTTTGCATATAGTATATCTATGTAATAAATTATCATAATTATGATTATATTTACATTGTGATTGCATTACAATATATTGTATGTAATGGTATTGTATAATTATAACATAATTATTACCCTTGATTAAATATGATTATGATGTTGATGATGATGGTTATGATAATGATGATGATGATGATGATGATGATGGAATTATATGAAAAGAGGAAACTAGAACCTAAAATATGTCCTCACATCCTGAGGCAAAATGGACAGGGGAGAGACCCTCTCTAGAAAATATGGGCTTTGATGAGATTGTTGTTAAATTGATTTAGTTATACCCAGATTATTTATGACCCTATTTGGAGTTTTCTTGGCCAAGATACTAGAGTGGTTTGCCATTTCTTTCTTCAGCTTATTTTACAGGTGAGGAAACTGAGGCAAACAGAGTTAAGTGACTTTTTTAGAATCACAGAGCTAATAAGTGTCTGGAGACCAGATCTGAACTCAAGAAGATGAGTCTTTCTGACTCGAAGCCCAGGGCTGTGCACATTATGATGTCATCTAGCTACCCTCTTTGGTGAGATAACATCCATATGATCCATACTAAAAGAAGTTTTTTTAGAAAGCCATTATTAAAGAAAATATACATTGCTTCATAGAGCATGAATTTGGAACCAGAAACTCTGAGTTCAAATCCCACCCTGACACATATTAGCTGAGTAACAATGGCCAATTCACTTTCCTACTTTCTGACTCAGTTGTCTCAACTGTAAAATGGGGTTAATAATAATACCTACTTCCTGGATTGATGTGAGGATCAAATGAGAAAATATATGTAAAGTGCATGGCAAATCTTAAATGACTGAATGGATGTGGGCTACTTTTATTCTTTGATTTGTTCTTTTCCTCACCTCTCACAAGGCAGAGTTTTCCAAATACTTGTCTTCTATTGTCTTTTTTGCCAACCTATTCATTGCTGTCTTGTTATGGTTCCATACAGAATATGCCTAATTTCTTCCATGCCATGAACTTTCAAATTCTTAAAGAGAGTTTTATTAGTCCCCCTTAAGTCTGTTCTACAGGCTAAACAGCTCCAGTTTATTCACCCAAGTGGTAAGTGGACTAAATGTGAAACTCTTCACTGATCTGGTTGACCTCCTTTGGGTATTCCTCAGTTTATTAATGTCTTTCCTAAGCTGTGGTGTTTAGAACAGAAGACAGATCTTCTGTAATACTTATTTAAAAAGTTTCTTCTACAGAAACTATAAATATTGCTGCTGTTCAAGATGAGATGCTAAAAGACTTATAGGTCTGTCATTCCATGAGGTTTCCTTTCTATGGAGTATGGCTTGGTCTTTGAATTTAACTTTGATCTATAGGATAAACTAGAGAGAAGACAGAGAGGAATAAATTGAGAACTGTCTTGTTAGAACTGTCTTGACTATCATTTCATGAAGAAGCATTATAAAAAGAATGAATAAAGAGAGACATTATTAAGAGTAAAGAATTGAGAAAAACTAAAATTTTCTCTTAATGGCTGGAGGCAAGCGAGAGAAGAGACAGAAGGAGAAAGGAGTTGAGATAACCTCTTTTTGAAACTATTTTAGCCTTTATCTTGTGAAGAGGAGGAAGGAGATTCTTGTGAAGAAATTGTATTTGTTATCTTCAGTGAACTAAATAAGTGTGGGACAATGTTCTCAGAAGTAAAGAGATGTTATGATGACTGACTATGATCTTTCTCATAGTTAAAATGTGGAAAACAATTGTCTATTTCTATGATTTTATTATTAATAAATTGCATATTCATTGACAATATTTTTAGTAATAGGAAACTAAGGGGAAAATATGAGTGACTACTATTAAAAAGGAAGGATTCTTTTTGGTTCATTAAATAGATTGATAGATTAAGATGAATGGTAACCTGTTAACAATAGAATGGAAATATCCAAGGGTGAAATGAAAGAAAAGGATGAAGAAGTCAGAGGCTAAAGAAGGACTCTGTGCTGTAGTTTTCAGATGAGCATGGATTCACTGAATACCTTAAGCCCATAGTAGCTTAAAAAGCAAGGATCCAAGTCTATTAGTGCAGTTAAGATGTTCCTTCATTGAACAAGAATTTATTAAGCTCTTTCTTTGTAACATACATGTTATAGGGGAATACGAAAAAAAATTAGTAATTCCTGCCTTCAAGGAATTGACATTCTTTTGAGAAAATGAATATCAATCAGTGAACATTAAGCATTTTGTATAAATCAAACATTATGTTAGTTAATGAAGAGACAAAGAAAAAGCAAGAGTAGCATACACTCTAATGGAATGCCTAAAGATGTACAAATTAAATGTTGAGGCTGGGATGAGAGCCCCATGAGAAAAGGATCAAGAACATATTCTTGTTTATGGCAGTAGAGCTAAACTGGGAAGGAAATTGGGAATTCTAAGACATAGTAGTGAAGAGAAAGGTTCCTGTGTTTAGTACAGTTCTCTGCATATGAGGTACTTGTTTAATATGTTTGTTGGATTGGATTCACTTTTCCTTGAGAAATATCTGGGGATCTGATTAAATACAGGGGAACTCCTCAATAAATTTTCCTTGGGAACTCAGAACTTAGTCATCTTAGACTGCCTGGGAGCTTTCAGTTTCTGAGAACATACTGTGCGACCTGTGATAGAACATTTGATTTCCATATAGTCCAAAATGCCTCCTTACAATAACTAAGGGTATTGGTTGCTGTAGAAGACATCTGGGTAAAATATATGTATATGTGGTACTCTCTCTCTCTTTCTGACACACACACACACAAACCACACACACACATGCACACACACACAGAGTTGCTTATTCTTCTGAGATCATTAAAGTACCACTTAAAATAGCTTTCTTCCATGTTTACTCAATGATATTCTTCAGCACCATTCTTGCTCTCAGAGAAGCCTAATTACTTTCTTGCACTGTGAACCATCACTATAACACTGGTGAAGGAAATGCCTATAAATTTATATTACTTGAGGGAGGGAACTTGGTCTGAGAAATATTAATGTCTCACCCCAAACCTCCTACCTCTCTCACATTACAGGAATTAGTTTTATTCAGCAGCTTGAATTTGATTGACTTCCTGACCTACAAAAAAACGTGGAATCAGAGAGAAGTGTTGAAAACGTTGGCTGGGTTCTGAACACTTAACTCCAGGGCCTCTCTGTGTATTGGCAAAAGAAAATATATTTTTGACAAAAATGGCTCTGAATATTTTCAGTCCTAGTATTTGCATAGTGGCATACACTGAATTGTTGAGACCCATTGGAAGTCATCAGAGTTAACAGATGTCACATCATAGTAAAGGCTTTAAATTCACTTTATTCTCTCTTAGCCAGTTTATCATTTTCAATGGGTAGCAAAAACAATTTTTAAAAGACTTATTATTTCAGACTGAAAAAATTTTGAAAAATTATCTACATATAATCCCGTCATTTTACTTGTAAGAAAATTGAAGACCAGACAGGTCCCAAGATCACCCATCTCACTAGTGACAGAAGATCCGAATTCTATTCCTGATCGAGTCAGGAAGGAAAATCATGATTGTCTAGTGAGCATATATTCCCTACTTACTACCAATGTAGAAGACCCAAAATGGCCTTCTTCAATGATTGACACATAGTGCTGTCATTGTCTAAAGGAGGTCAGCCTTCATTGACTCAGCTTTCACAGCATAGGACTAATGAAGTCAAGGTCAATAACTTTGACCTTGTTACAACTAGTTAGGTTCAGGTAAAGAAAGGATCATATCCTATAGCCATGGACTATGCCCTTAATCTTGTTGGATGGCTCTTAAACTTGGCCTTAATGTGAATTGAGCAACTAAGCAAAAGGGTGATAACGACATTTTCGTCTCATGACCAATTTTAGAACAATTGGGAATATTTCTTCTCATAATGGAGGAAATAGTAGTTACAATGTTCTGTGGAACATCATCTTTGGAAAAATTGTCTTTTCTGCCTTTTTCCAAGAAGAGCTGAAATGATTAGTTTTGCCTTCAGACCAGATTTTGTTTCCTTATGATTTGCAAACTCCCTACTAAACCTCCCATGAACTACCTGCAATATACAGTTCCATGGTTTCTTCTATTCTCTGTGAGATGTGCTTGGCTCACCTTTTTCATTAAAAGGCAGATAGATTTTTGTAAGGAAGAAGTGTTCTTTAGTCTGCTGGAATTATAATGTAAGCTTTCTTTTTTCTCTCTTAGATATGAAGAAAGCAAAAGGTACATTTGAAAAGCATTCATATTAACATTGGCTAATACATTGCCTTAGGAAAGAAAGAAATATGTTTTTCTTTATTTATAGAATCATAGGGCTTAAAAAGACCTTAGAGATCATTTAGTTCATCCTCCTTACTTTATAGACAGGAAAATAGAGCAGCAGGGGCATGAAAGTTAGACTAAATTCCCATAGTTGATCAGGGGAAGATCAAGGATTTGAACCTATGTTGTCTGACTTTCCATTATTATACTGCTTTATGTAAGGTCATCTTCTGGGGCAGTTAAGTGACTCAGTAGATAGAACACTGGGCCTGGAGTCCTGCCTCAGACACTTATTAGCTATATGATCCTATATAACTTCTATTAACTTATTTCACTGGAGAAGGAAATGGCAAACCACTCCAGCATCTTTGCCAAGAAAACCAATGGATAATATGATCAATAGGATCACAAAGAATTATTAATTATTATTAATCTTTAACATATGAGGGAAAACATATAAAAATGTGCTATCTAGCTAGGGACATGCTAGGAAATGTTTAACAACTAGTTCTTTGAAAAAAGACTTGTACCTGACACATCTTTGAGTTTAACATGCCTTATTAACATTTTCAATCAATTTATTAAGTCTAGATAATCAACAAAACAATAAATCAATTCCTGATTTGTACCATTAGCTGACTTCTGACCATAAATGCTCCCATTGAAAGTTTATCAATATTCTTGAAATGCTATGAGCTGTTTCCAACATGCCCCTGAGTTGAGCCTACCACTGGGAGCAATAGCTGAATGAACTGTCATGCTACATTATTATAGAAACAGTGACTAAGAGGGGTTCAGAGAAATGCTGGAAGAGTTGTATGAACTGATACATAATGAAGTATATACAACTTCACAAAATACAAAGGCTGTCATTCAGCTGAGATCCGGACTGGAACTGTGATCTTATCCATTCCCTCCAATGATACAGATTGTAGCCCATCCTAGAAGACTCGTCTATGTGGTATTCACCAAAAAAAAAATGCTGGAAGCCTTCTTTTCTTTTTTTTGGCATCACATGCATAACTGAGGAAAACTGATGTTCTTCTCCCACTTGATTCTGCTTTACTTCCTCTAACACATTTCTTTAATGATCTTTTTTTACTCTTCTTTTAAGGAGTTTCCCATTGATTATATAGTGAAGTTTACCCACATCCATTCTGTGCTTCTGTTTTCCTCTGTATGATATGAATATAATTTGGATAAAGAAAAAGCTGAATCAAATGCAACTACAATTATCAATCATGGCCTAGAAAAATAAATAAATGACAGAATACAACTTCCTTTTTGGTAGAGAGATGGGGAACTATAGATGTACAATGCTGCTTACACATTGAAACTTGAACTCTGTCTTCCTGGGTTTTAGCAATTTTTTTTCTTTGTTACAAGCAATGACTCATTGGGTACATGGGTGAGTGAGATGATCTGCTGGAACTTATTGTGAAGTAAAAAACAAACAAATGAACAAAAACATACTAATGAAACTTTTTAAAATATCTTTTTTGTTAATTTCCTTCAGGCTGACTAAAGTCCATGTGAGTTGGGGAGCTTTCCCAATAAAAGTCATAGAAGTAATAACACATAATCTTAGCAGATCTCTCTCCTGTCTTTGTTGATATACTAATTTTTTTGTGTTCTAAGAAGGATGCAAGCCATTGTTCTCATGCTGGTATCAAAGACCTGCATAAATTTTATAAGTTGAAATATTATATACATCAATCCTTCACCATTCTGAAGCTTCCTGTGAGGGAGTCTGTGGTACAGTTTTCAGGAGACGATCACTGGCTGTACCTCATTAGAGCTATGTGACAGGAAGAAGATGCTATCAAACTAGATTATACTTCAGGGGGAAAATGTCTGTAGGTAGTTCTCTTGAATTCCCCTAAACCTAGCCTGTGTCTCTCCATCTTTCCCCCTCTGTTCTTTATGAAAGGTTATGAAACTGACTAATGGTTTAGGATGTCTAAAAGCCGGGAGTTTAACCGAATATTGAAGCAGCGAAAAAGCAACATATGGCCATTGGAGAAGAATACTAGAATGCCAGTGTATGTCTCCACTTGGAAATTAGCCATGTGCCAGGTGCCTGTTTGGTGCCAAAAAAATAGCTAATGGGTGAGTAAGTGGTGGTAAGGATGGGAGAAGGCTTCTGTGCATGTGGTGCCATTTGCTAAGCTGAGCTATCTAAACCCAGTAAAATATTTATGTATGGATAAGTGTATGCATATGATCCATTCCACGCTCTGTGATTTTATTGATGTGAGTATGCCTTCTAAGGACACAGATGGCAATCCTTCCATGAGTCTTGAGTGGACAAGGGCAAAAAATTCATGCCCTGGCAGCCAATTCGCTGGGATTTAGCTTCTCTGTACTTAGCTGGGTTCCTGGATGTCGTTGAATGACAGATAGTCTGTGGCAAAGGCCATATTTTAAATCTTTTTAGCTACGAATGGGTGCAGTCTGCTGGCATCCCCTCAAATGAATATGGATACAGATTAGGAAGCAACCTCAAAGGCCATCTAATCCAACCTGCTTTGTCTTCAGAGATAAGAAAACTGAAGGCCAGGGTCATCTCTTTGACATAATGAGGCATTAAAGCAAGATTTTAGTGTAAGATATATAAATATACTTATTTATATCTATATTATGTTATAGATATTATATATCATGTATAAATATACATTATGTATAGATAAACATCTATATTATGTTATAGTATGCTATGTTATTACATATATATGTATTATATATGAAATAGATAGTCAGACAGGAAAGGAGACAACCAGCCAAGCAGAAAACAAGACACATAGAGAGAAACAAAGATAAACAGAGTGAAAGAGAAAGACAGAGACAGAGGTAGAAAAAGACAGGAACAATGAGAATGATTAAGATAGAGATAAAGAAAGATACAGACAGGCAAGAATAAAGTCAACGAGAAATACTTATGCACAGAGGGAGTGTTAGAGAGAAAGTGAGAGACAGAGAAAGACAAAGGGAAAGAAAAGGAAAGTCACAGACAAGAGACTAAGAGCTTCAGCATGGCATGATAGATAAAGAACTGGTCATAGATATAGGAAGACCTAGCTCTGATACATATTGGATGTGTGACCCTACATAGGTCACTTACCTTTGTGTTATAGGGTCAAGGAAGATATTCACTGGGAACTCTTTACACTTCCTATCCATATCTTCTAAGAGCCTTATATAATATGTCTCTATGGCTATAGCTAGAGAATTAGCAGAGTACAGTGAGTAGGAATCTGTTCCCATATTCAGGAAGACCTGAGTTCTGGCTCTGCTATTATGCTGTGCTGGACTGGCCAGCTGCTCAATGTTCACAAATAATTCTCTAAGACTAAATTGCAAACCAAGTGCAGATCTATATTGGGAGAAGACATTTTCTTGCTGGGTCTATCCTGTTCCAGGGAAATAAAAGGTCTGAACAAGAATAATGTGTTGAAAGAAATGTTTAAATTAACTTTAACTATTAGAAAAACTAAGATTTGCCATCTTCTACATGTTGGGTTTTGTGTGGGTTTTTGTGCTCTTGTGAAGGGGTGGTGATGGGGCAGGAGCTGTCCCTGATATTCATTAGAGTACACTTAGCAATACTAATGGACCTCAGTTTTCTAGTTCTGGGAAATTACCTGAGCAATGGAAAGTTGTGGCTTGCTCTGGGTCACACAGATAATACATGTGGGAAGCAGAACTTGACCCCACCCAGTCTTATCAGTTCTGACGCCATCTTGCTATCCACTCCCTTTCCTTATGAATGTGTAGATGGATATTTGTACATATACATCCATAAACATGCACATATGATTTGTGTTCTTCAGTCATTTTAGTGGGTTCTGACTCTTTGTGATCTCATCTGGGATTTTCTTGACAGAGATACTGAAATGGTTTGCCATTTCCTTTTCCAGCTAATTTCAAAGTGTAGAAACTGAGGCAAACAGGATAAAGTGACTGGCCCAGGTTCACACAGCTAATAAATGTCTGGGGCTAGGTTTGAACTCAGGAAGAAGAGTCATCCTGACTTTAGGCGCAGTGCTCTACCTATCGCACAACCTATATTTGTATGGGTATGTATGTCACACACACTTATACATATATATATTATATATATATATATATAAACACACACACACACATATATATGTATATATATATACATACATACATATAGGAGTTGATTAGAGTAATTCTATGATCAACTTGAGTTTCCAGGGTAATGAGCCTTTGTTTTGGGCTTTGAGATTATGTCCTTATAGCATATGTGAATCTATGCATTCATGATGCAGTATGGATGGATTAGTGATGAATTAATTAGGTCAGAACATTGTAGGAACACTATATTGAGCTATAGTTAAGAGTGTTAATCAAAGAGTTTTGTCTTTTCCCCCTTTCCTAAACACAGATCAAAAAGTAGGAAATTGAAAGTGATTTTGACCTTCTGGTCACCAGCATAGAGTCATTTCTCCTAGAACTGATTGACCATTTCATGTTAGGCACCTGTTATTCTCCTGGCCTAAGGCCTGGCAATAGCTAGGGAAATGGAAAGACAGGAAGGGTTTCTGGATGCACACTTCATGGACCCAGCCATAGGCAGGCAGTATTAGAATTATGTCATTTATATATTCTCTTGACCATTTAGCCCCAGGAGAGGGGATTTTTGTGACCAAAAATGTTTCCCTCTATAGTAAGAAGATTATATTTTAGACTATATAAATTACAATCTATATTCTTTATTCTTTTTAAGGGATGGGGATGGGACAGGGGGTGTCCTGGGTATTCATTAGAGAACATTTAGCTATGCTAGTGGACATCAGCTATATTATTTGAAGGGGCAGGGGGGGTAATCTCTTTGGCAGGACCTGAATATGAGATTTTGTGGACCAAAACCAAGAGTAGAGAGTCCTAGAATCCAGTCTTCCTGTGAGAGAAGAGAACTTTCTGCATAGCTCTCACTTCTGAGCGCTCTCTTTAACAACCCAAGTTACACAATTCTGAGACCTAGCTTTCTAAAGTAAGAACCAGAAAGACAAAGCCATTCTTTTGGAGAAAGAAAAGCTGCACCTCTAATTCTGGCAGCTGGAAGAAGACTGAAATTAAATCTATGGTATAAGGGAGGAAAAGACCTAGACTCTGTCCCCTGCTATTAGTGTTATTCATTTGGGCATCAATCATCTGATAAAGAGAAAGCTGACACTCTAACAATTCCATGCTCATTTCCTTTCCAGGAGAGATTCTGAACTCTTAGGTTATTACCATAAAACTGAATACCTATAGGTAACTCTTAAGTTGAAAATGAGATTCACTAGAAGATTGAGGAGTTACTACTTCAGGTGTGTTTCCCTTTCAAGAGAATCTAAGGCGCAAGGGTAGTACCAAGGACTGACTTTGGTCAATCTGTAGAGAGTTATCATAAGAAGAATGGCAAACAGGTGATTTTTTTTCTTGCCCCAAGTAGCAGGCACCAATTAGTCCTCAGTCCCATTTAGTCCTTTCATAAGGAAAATGATGGGCCCAGAGAGAAAGAGACACAGAGACAGAGAGACAGAGAGACAGAAAGAAAGAAAGAGAGAGAGAGAGAAAGAGAGAAAAAGAGAAAGGGAAAGAAGAAAGGAAGAGAAAGAGACAGAGAAAGACACACACACACAGAACATATGCTAAGAATTATCTAGTTCTTAGATATTCCACCAACATTAATTTGTCCAATAACCTGTGAATTTGCTCAGTAATAGAAGAAACAAGGCATATTGCTATTGATGTTCTCATTATAAATAAAACCAGGAGACAGAAAGAAGTTACAGTTCAATAAAAGAATGCCTTGCAGGTTCTCATAGAGATAAATCAGAGAATCAATGTTCTTCCAAAGTCTAAAAGAAACATTATTTTAAAGGGCACTTAGTCACCTCCTGTAGAAGTGTTTATTATCATGAATGTGGTCAACTAGATTGCTTGGAAGATGACTTGCTTGAAGAGATGACTCCTTTTGGAAAGTGCATGTTAATGGACTCAACATTTTTGTGACTTTCCAGACCATAATTCTCTTTTCTAGCTACCATTCCCATATAAATGTCTTCAAGTCAACAAACTTTTATTAAATAATTATCATCTAGGTACTTTGCTAAGTGCTGGGATTACAAATAGAAGCAAAGAGAAAGATGGTTTCTGCCTACATTCTAATAATGGGAGAAGACAACACGTAAAAGGGAGATCAGAAGGGGGTGGGTGATAGGTGCCCAAGCAGGCACATGATACAGAAAGAGGCCTGGAGAGGAAAAAGGAGTGAACATGGCTGGCCAGAGGACTAAGGAAGGAAAGGAGGGAGGGAGGGAGGGAGAAAGGGAAGAAAAAAAGGAGGATGCAAGGGAGAAATCATGTCCTCAAGCAAACAGATCATGCCCTGGAGGAGCTTACATTTTAATGAGGGAAATACAAAAGACAAGCATTTTATGATAGGTGAAACCAGGAACAATGATAGAGTCGATTTGTTTATGGATCATGGCTCCAGAATTAGAAGAATTGGTTGCTGCCCTTCATTTCTGAAGAGGAACAAAATAACATCACTGTTAGAACTTGAGTTACAGTAGTCCAGCTGTGGTTCATCAGACCACTTTGGGCTCCCAATGCTCTGCCCCAGATCAGACACAAAGAGTCCCTATGAACATTTGGGATAGTTTCTCTAACTTCTCCCATTTCTTCTGAGCTAATTCAATCCTGCTTTACTTATAGAGCACAGCATCTTCTCTGGGAAGAAATGGCTACATGCAGAGCGAGGAACAGGTGGGTAGCTGTTGAGGAGGTTATGAAGGGCATCTCTAAAGTCAAAGATGACTGGGTATTTCCTGATTTGGTATTTCCAAAGAATCAATCACTGAACAGAAGAACAAAGTTCAAGGACAAAAGTTCTTCCAGGTCATGGTCTCTGGAAGTTTAGTAAGACCGTTGGGCAGAGGCCAGAAAGAATGGGGTAAAGTGAGTCTAGTTGGGACTTTCTGGAAATAGTGTTTAGATGCAAAAGTTGTCACTGCCATGAGGAATCTGAGCGTTTTAGTGACTGCTTCAGCCAGCAAGCACTTAACTGTCTCACCAAGCAGAAAGCCATGATACCTAAAGGCAGTAATTGGCTGGATGCTGGGCTCATCTTCTGTGTTCTTACTTGCTGTTTCTCAAAACAGAATGTAAATTCCTTGTCTGTAAAGACTTGTTTACATTTGCCTTTGTATTTCCAGTACCTAAGATAGTACCTTGTAAATAGTAGGCATTTAATAAAAGTATATTGATTGATCAGCTCAACCAAAGCAAATGACTTGTTTACTCTGGGAATCCTGAAGGCAGATCTGTTAAACCAGATCAATGTGGTGATGGTTAAGAGCTCCCTCCCTATTTTCCCAAGGTTGTCTAATTCGTAAGTCTCCTAGAAATTCTCCCTGGTTGATGTAGTCAGGCAAAGCTTCCTCCTCACTAAGTTTTCATGGTTTTTGTTTGTCAAATATTTAATCGTATCCTAATGGAAAGCACTTGCATCTGCAGAGTATTTGAATACATGCACGCACATGCAGGAATGAATGGATGGATAGATGGATGGAATGATTCTCCGAAGGCTCATCTTGTTTCCCTGCCTGTGCTTTCTCCCTTTCTCTCTCTCATATCCAAGCATATTGAACAGCTGTGGGCTTCAGTTCATTCTCCTTGTCTTAGGGAAGACCAAAGAAATGCTGCTAGCTTTTGAATTGCTTTCCTGGAAGGATTAAATGAGATGTGCTGGTTAGGATGTGTGTGCACAGTCTTCAGGGAATGGCCTTAGAACATGCACCAGAAGGCTTTGCTTGTTGATATTCATGGAAGACTTTCTTTTGTTGCAGTTTCTGTTTTATGCTCCTTTCCGGTCAACATAATAATGTCCATCAGAGAAAGAAAATGTATTTTAGCCCTTCAAGTTCTTCATCTTCCTTTGATGATGTCTTAAATCCTTAATCATTTCCAAAAGTTGTTCAGTTTCAGAGCATTTGGACATAAACTTTTTAAGGAAAGTGAAGAATGCCAGCATCCCAAACTTTAGTGGACACCCATGGAGAACTTTGGGAAGGGTACCAACAAGAGCCCCCAGCATGGAAGGGCTTTGATCTACTTTGCTAGAAGGACTTCTGAATTAATAAGATCATAAATCCATCCATCTTAGCATTTGCTACATAGGGGATATATAGTGGAAGCATCCACCCCTTCCCCTTTACATTCTCTGACTGCTTCCTGATGTCCATGAAGTCCCTTTGATGGCTGAGCTTGAATTCTGTGAATCGACTAATAAGACAGTTCCTGCCACTTATACCTCTTTTTTCTGTTGGCTTAAACTAGACACGAAAAGATGATTCCAGTCTCTACAGCATGGGTGGGTAGAGGATGCCCTCTCCATACCTAGCTTCAAAAAGGATGACTCCAATTTCTACAGCAGGGGGTGTAGGGGATGCCCTTTTCCATACTAGGTCTTAAACTATAAACTCATGGTCTTTCAGGAAAACCTCTCTCAGGGATGGAACCACCTCATTTTGTACCTTTTTACTTTGTTAAATATCTAAAGGCATCTGGCTTCTCACCCCATCCCTCTTTTTTTCCAGGGCACCCTAACAGTAGATTATCAGCTACTGGAGCAACAGACTAATTAATAAGGAAGGGGTTACCCAGACAGGGAGAAACTACCTGTCAATCAGGGGAAATGTCAGATAGCTAAGGCATACCTCATCACAGAGAAACTATTGGTAAAATGCCACTGACGACTGAATAGTAGCCTCTCAACTGGTTGTATTCATTTGGTGATTCTTTGCTGCTTAACATTTTCTTTTCTACATGGGAATAAAATAGTCTGTTTAATTCTTGATTTTTGTTTGCACTATGGGAGTACCTTTTAAAAAAACACTTCCTACCCTTCTCCTTCCTGGTGAGAATTCCTTCAACTAGAGCCCAAAATAGAATTATTGCTCAAGAATCTGAGTTGAGGGAAAAATCAAAGCACAGGATGTCTACTTTTCCTGTTGAGCAGACAGGAAATCCCAGAGCAATGAACCCAAAGCCAACCCCGTGGTGGATCAAGAACAAGGATTGACAAAGATCAGTGGCCCCTATGGCCTTAGTCTACTAGCAACCACAGTGCTAGACATTGTTCTGCCATTCTCCAATCAATGGGCATCTGGGGGAGGGAGGGAGAAGGGCACCTAAATGGCACAGTGAATACAGGAAAGTCAGAGTTCAAATCCAGGCCCAGATACTTACTAGCAGTGGTGAACTGAACAAGTCACTTAACCCTGTTTGCCTCCTTTCCTCATCTATTAAATGGGCGTAATAATAATACTTACTGCTCAAGAGCTGTTGTAAGAATCAAATGTGATGATATTTGTAAGAAGCACTTAGTGTATTGCCTGGTAGGCAATATGTAAATGTAAGCTGGTATTATTATCAATAATAGTACTGGTACAAAAAGGCTGCAATTAATATTTTGGTATTTATGGGACCTTAGAGTGTCTCTGTGTTTGTCTCCTTGGATGGGATCTTTGGTTCAAATGATAGAGATAGGTTAATAATTCTATTCATAAAATTCCAACTTATAGAAGGATCAGAACACTTCTGGGTTCCACCAAAGAAGGTCTTACTTTGCATCTTTTCACAGTCCCTCCAGTGTTGTTAGTAGAACACTTATAATATTTCAATGGAAGGAAATAAAAAAGATCTTTCTGACTTATGGGGAGTTGTTTGCCCTTACTGTCAAGCTAACCTTTTCAGAAAACTTTAGGGCCATTTTTTTTTCTATTCTAGTGAGAAATCATTTCTTTTCTACTCATGTCAGATGGCAGTTCTGCTGTATTTCTGTGATGCCATTGACTTTTGCTGTCTTTAAGTGTATTTCCAGTGAATAAACAGTACTGTTTCTCGAATCTTACCGTAAAGACACTTGTTAGATTTATACTGTTTCTCGAATCTTACCGTAAAGACACTTGTTAGATTCATGTGACGTGAACAGAGAATAGGTGATTTGATTTCCAGTGCTCTTCTTTGGCAAGAAACTAGGAATGGGACATTAATGATCTCAAGCCCTCAGGCTACACCAAAGCAGCCATCTGAAAATATTTGTGTCATGTCCCTTTTTTCCTTTTTAAGTGCACGTGGAAAACGAAAATAAACAGATCAATACTGTGGAATTCATGAAATTACTGGAAGAACCCCGAGACTGCCTAAGTTATTCCCCAAGGTTGGAGTGAGGAGATAAAAGGGTGCATTTATAGTTTTACAGCATTCTCATTAGCTTTCACAAGGAATTCAGCGGCATCTCTCCTAGAAGTGAGTGCTTATGAGAAATGTTCTGTTGCCTGCCCTCTATCATGTAACTCTGATCTTTTGATATTTTCTATACATCCTTCCATTTTTTTTCAACCAAAACCACCTTCTTGCTGTTCTCAGGACACAGGATTACCTCTCTCCCACCTCCTAGCCTTTGCCTAGGCTGTCCCTCCCTAGAATGCCCTCCCATCCCCTTCTTGTTACCCCTTGCATCATTCTAGGATCATCATTTGCCATTCTTATGTAAAGCCTTTTCTGCTCTCCTCCTTTTCTTTATGACTATTTTTAACTCCAGCTTGATAAAAATAACTTTATATTTTCCTTCAGTGAACTTTTCATTTCTTTCCTGTTTTATGGCTACTTCATACTCACTGTGTCCCCACTCTATAAACATACTTGATTTTAATTCTTTGGAGATTTTGGTGAGTGGGAATTTACATCCACATAATTCCAGTAAATATTGGCTAGAGGCAACTTTTCTTAATGGATGAAGAGTAGGACCCAGAGTCACAATAAATTAGTGTGATCCTGAGTAAGTCACTTTTCTCATTCTCAATTTCCATGACTATAAATTGGGAATAATTATAGCATTTGCCTATAACATAACAGAGGTAAAAAACTCTGAAAATTTGAAAGGGCTACATGCAAATAATTGTAACAATGATGGCAGTAGCAAAGCAATGGACCTTAGTTTTAAGAAAGAATTTGGGGTCATTAAAGAATTGTCCTAGTTTTACATAATAAAGCAATCAAGGCCTCCCATTGCTTCTTGTTTAGTTTTGGGCTCAATTCATTGTTCATTTATGGGATCTCCCTAATGTATATTTATAGATAAAGGCTGTGAACATGCTGCAACACAAAATAGGAATTAAGCAGAAAAACCAGAGTCAAGTACGTTGTCAAAGAAATGTATCATCAAAAAAGAAGATGGGTTGGCCATGGTTGCAGATGGAGCAATAACCATTGGGCATTCTTAGTGACTCCTTACAATGTCAGGAAAAAGCAGGAAAGGTAACAGATATATCTGATGAGCTTTCCATGGATGGGAGGAAGTAGTGAAAATTCAAACAGAATAGACAGGCATGGATTACTTATGATCTGAATTGTGGAGGAGAATAGTCACATCCAGGAGATCAGTGAGCCTGTCTCACTTTCCCCATCTGTAAAATGGCAAATAATAATAGTACTTATCTCTCACGGTTTTATGAGGAAAAAAGCTAAATATTTGCAAAGTACTTAAAGCTCTGTATAAATGCTTCAGACACTTACTAACTGTATGATCCCAGGCAAGTCACTTAACACATACAACAATCCTGTGAAATGGGCCCTAATATTATCACCATTTTGCAAATGAGGAAACTGAGACTCAGAGAGGTTGCAAGCTGTGTGAGATTTTGCCAGGTTCAAACATCTAGCAAATTTCTGAGGAGGGATTTGAACCTTTTAGCATCAAATGTAGGTTTCTTGGCTACTATCCTTCTTTGGAAGAGAGAGTTCAAATAGATTTCTTGCTTTCATCACAGAACTTTCTCTGAGTGTTAGCTTTTCATTTAAATTTGGTATTTTTTGGAGGGATTTGTGAATAGCTTTGATTCTTATGGGGGTAAAAGAAAGTTTTGTAAAGGTCTCCAATAAATCATTAATATTGTACATAATATCCCTCAGTGGAGAATCACTATATGTATAATGTTGTGTATGTCAAGTTTCAGCCTAGTTCCAGGAAAAAAAATGGATTCCCATTTGTTTCAAATGATTGTTTTTTGCAGATTGTCAAGGTAGATTTATTTGAATCTCTAGATTTCCTTTTCTACATGAATATCTTATTATAAAGTTTGGTGAACATTTTAAGTCCAAGGAGCTCTCTTCTGAGGTTTAGAGAGAAATTTGTTCCTGTATTAGTCATAGACCATTCCTTTGCAGCTCAGTGCTGAATAAAATCTTACCCTATTTACTGACAAATAGGAGTATAATCCCCTCGCAGTTATTCCAACTTGCCTAGTAGCTGTAAATGTTCTTTTTTTTTTAAAAAAAAAACTTTTTAATCTTGCTAAGTTGAAGAAAAGGAGTTACACTAAAACAGCTTTTTGTTGATGCCTGGAGTGATGTGAAATTGAAGAAAGGGCTTCTAATGCAAAGAAAACAAATTCAAAGTGATTTTTTAGTTTAAGTGTATGTGATTTGTGATATGTGACTCCTGTGATTCCATGTTAAGAGAGCAGGGACCAAGTATAATCAGAAGAAGAAAGAGCACATTGTGCAGGAACATTTAGCTATATACAATGATGTCAAGGAATACTTGGGCAAAATTATAATTAGCTCATCTAATGTAAAAGTGTGATCCTGGGCAAGTTACTTAATCCTGTATGCCTCAGTTTCCATTTTGTAAAATGAGCTGGAGAAGGAAATGGTAAATGAATCCTGAGTCTTTGCCAAGAAAACCTCAAATGGAGTTACCCAGAATGGGACACAACTGAGTGCAACTGAGTTCACTGAACCATAAAGTGTAAAAATGGAGAGAGTTCAAGATGAATGACAAATGTCAATGTTAGGGTCCTGTGAACAGTGACTGCCACTGCCATTAAGGTCTTGTTATCTGAGACACGCCTCAGAGAATAAAAAGGGACTCAAGTGATGTCATCAGGTACATAAGGGACACTGTCCATGGAGCACAAAGATATTACTTTCCTGACCATTATTTATGTATGGAGTATACCAAGATCTCAAGGGACTTACAGAACAGTCCGGTTCACAAGACATTCTCCAAGGACCTACATGATTTAGGAGAACAGATATGGACATACCAGGAAAAGTCACCAGGGAAACAGGCTCCTGAAGACTCTCCTGCTATGATCTGAAGTCATCCCTACTCATTTTCTTCCCTCTAAATAACAGCTCAGCTCTCCATAGTCTAACGGGCTCTCCAAACACCACATCCATTTGCTTTTGTCTGTTAGATTAGATTTTCTGTCAATAAATACTGTCTCTCTGCTCAATAGATCAATTTCCCAGTCTGGTTGTGGGAATAGTAAATGGAAGTATAAGCCTTTGAATAGTTCCTAACAATTGTGACAATGATATTTCTGAGGCAGAATTTAAATTCAGATCTTTCTGATTCTATAACCAGCCCTATCCATTGCACCACCTAACTTCTTGGTATTGAGAAGGCTGAATCCAGTGGATAATTTGAGCTCAGGAGTCCTTAGGTGCAGCAGAGCAGGATTTTGAGTGTCTACACTAAATCCAGCAGCAAACTGGTGAGCACTTGGGAGCTAAGGGAGGATGAAAACACCATTTTCCTTAAGGAGGATTAACTGTCTCAGGTCAGAAATGGAGTAGGTCAAAGCTTCCATTAATCAGCAGTCAGATGAGACTTTGGAGAGACTGAAAGACTTCCATCATAGTCAAGTCAGTGAAACTTTGTATTAAGAGAGAGACAGGGAAGCAGAGACAGAGAAAGAGAGATAAATTCAGAGAGACAGAAGAAAAGAGAGATCTAGGAAATCAAGAGAAAGAGAGAAAAGAAAATATAATTCCTATTTTCTATTATTATATTAGAGTAATAGAAATAATCCAGAATTCAATGATATGTTCTATTGGTTTGAGCAGAGGTTTGTCACTTCTGGGTTCTCTTTCTAAATGATGGATTTCCATTGTTCAACAAATCACTTGAATTACCAAGTCATTTCCACATTTTTTGGGTAAAATGGCAGTACATTAAATTTAGGATTACCACACTAATGGACAGGAAGATGACTAATCCCCCAAACTGGATTATAGTAAATCCAATTGTATCTGGCTTTAGAGTGTATTATATCTATTTTCATTGTTGTTTGTTTATTTACTCTATATAACAAATTTCATAGAATCTCAGCATTATCTGAGACCTTAAAGGTCATTCAATCCAACCAGTATTTGAAGAGAAATCCTCTCCTATAACATCACCACAAGTAGTCATCCTTTGCTTTAAGATTTTAAGTGAGAGAGAGTCTAATAACTTGTAGGGGAGTGTATTAGAGACATGGTACCTCTAATGAGGAATATTAAATGTGTTTTGAAATGCTATACCTTTTCTTTGTTGAGAGTTTGCTCCTTACCAGAAGAATTCAGTTGATGGTATTTTGGAAAAGCAGTGTTATTTTTTACAAAAAGGATAAAGTTATTAAATAAAATGGGGGGGGGACTTTTTACTTTGAAGCAGGAAATCATTGATCTTGTTTCTTTGTTTCTTTCCTTCTTTCTTCTTTTTCTTTCTTTGCTATACTTATATATCTAACATGTTTTTTTCTTTCCTGAAATGTTTTGAATGTTCAACATTATTTTCTTTTGGGAAAGATGTTCATATTGCTCCTTATTGCTAAAAAATCATTTTTTCATTGAAATCTCCCTAAGACCATAGCTTCTAATTTGCAGGGGTAGAGGGAAATTTTGCTTCCAAAAATTCCTTGTGATAGTGAAATCATAAATCTGGATGTACATACAGACACACACATGATAATTACCCTCAGCTTTATGAAAAATATTATTTGGGGGGGTATAGTCTAATTCCTTTTGTTTTCTGGAATATCATACTCTATTCTCTTTGATTTTTCATTGAAAATTAGTTTTATATAATTTGAACAGATTACCTTCAGCAAGTGAAGAGCTTTGCATTAACTGAATTTTTTTTCTATAAATTGACATTTTGGAGTTTTATTACAATATTTGTGTTCTGCAAGGTGTATCTGGGAAATTTTCTTGTATTCTTTCTAGGGGTTTTTATTTGGTTGGGTGTTTTGTTGTTGTTTTTGTTTGTTTTTTAGTGGAGGACACAAGAATCATAATCTCTCCTCAAGATCAATAATTAAATCATATGTCCTTCCGATGTTGTAGGTTCTTTTTAAAAATGTGTTATATTAAATTTTCGTCCACAGATATGCTTTTTGATAGAAAATTTTCCATCCTACTTTTCAGAGCCTCAACTTTTTTAGGGAGTTACCTCCTTTACATCTTCCAAATTATTTACTGTCACTAGGTTTTTTTCATGGGTCACTTTGAGTACTACATCCTTCAGTACAGGAAGCCTATACTGATTAATCTCCCCAGATATTAGTATTCTATCCCACAAAATTACTTCATATTTATCTAATTATATATTTTCCCCAATAAAATGGAAATTCCTTGAAAGAAAGAACAGTTTTATTATGATTTTTATCTCCTTTGCCTATTATAGTATCTAGAATGACATAGATGTTTATGCCAGAAAAATTGGAATTTAAAATACCTTGATAAAATAAATTGAATCAATGTACTTTTTATTCATAAAGCCAAAACAATAGGGATAATAGGATAAAAAAATTTATTTCAAATTGAATTACAATTTGTGTGTGTTTGTGAAGTGACACTCCTAATCCTAGTGTTAATAAGTACTTATTGAATGAGTGAATGGATGAGTGAGTGAATGAGTGAATAAATAAATGTGTGAATGAGTTGGGGTATGAAAGGGAGTTTTCCTCATACAGAAATGAGTTAAATTTATGCTCTAGGGGCAGCTAGGTAGCACAGTGGATAGAGCACCAGCCCTGAAGTCAGGAGGACCTGAGTTCAAATCTGGTCTCAGACACTTAACATTCCCTAGCTGTGTGACCCTGGGCAAGTCACAACCTCAATTGCCTCAGCAAAAATAAAAAAAAATTATGCTCTAAGCATTCTTACCCCCTTTGATGCCTGTAATGCTCTCACTCCTCATCTCTGCTTCCTAAATTTCTCTGATTTCCTTCATGTCTAATCTGAATTTTCACTTACTATTTAATTTGAGTAATTTCCCACTGAAAATATCCCCAATTTATCCTGTCTACATAAGATTTGTACATAATTGTTTGCATGGTATCCCCCTCAGACTGTTAGTTCTTTGAAAACAGGGATTAGATTTTTTTTCTCTCTTTTTTTGCCTTTCTTTGTATTCCCAGAATTTAGCACAATTCCTGGCATGTTCTTAAGTACTTAACAAATGCTAGTTGATGACTGATTGGACTGATTTGGTGTTAAATGTTTCTTAAAGAGAATCACACAATGTCCTAACCTAAGTAGTTGGCTTTAGTAGAGCTAAAAGCCTTCTTTGTGAATAAAGGACTGGCAGTGTTCATTCAAGTCAGACATTTCTAAATAAAATGTTTGTTGGCACTCAACTTGGCAGTATGATAATGAATGCATATTCTTTTTACCCCAATCTTTCATTTGTCCTGAAAAATTGTTCAGAAATTGATCTTAATACAAAAATGCTGTGATTTTAGCCAAAAAGTTTACTTGGGATTGATAAGACATCTTTTTAATTCTTTTATTTTCAAGAGAAAATTACCTCTCAGTAGAATTATTTGCTAGTTAAATTGACCTTTTCTTCTTCAACTCAGGATATCCCATCGTCCATCCCCATGTCTGTAAGAAGACTGCAAGAATCCTGTGCCTCAAATGTATACCCTCTGCTTCTCTCTCTTTCTCTCTCTCTCTCTCTCTCTTTTTTTGCTTTTTGCTGAGGCAATTGAGGTTAAGTGACTTGCCCAGGGTCACACAGCTAGGGAATGTTAAGTGTCTGAGATCAGATTTGAACTCAGGTCCTCCTGACTTCAGGGCTGGTGCTCTAACCACTGTGCCACCTAGCTGCCCCTGCTTCTCTCTCTCTAAAGCTCAAATCTAATGTCATCTTAAGTTTTTGCTATTGCTCCCAGCTGCTGGTGCTACCCAGCCTTCATTGTAGTTCACCCCCCCTTTTCTTTTACATAGTTTTGTATGTATTTATATACCATATACACATATATGTTTATATATGTATATACATGCACATGTTGTTTCCCCCAATAACATTCAAGGGTTTTGAGGGCAACAATTTTTAAAAAAATATTTTCCTTTTTATTTCCAGTGCATTGTATGAGTACTTAATGTTTCTTGATTGATTCATTGATTGATAGCATAACATTTTGGCAGTTAAGATTATATAAATGTTTTGCCATCTTTTTCTTATTTAAAATCTACTTCCATTTGAGATGGCTGCAATATATTCAGGTTTCTCTGTACTACATAAATGTGTAATGAATGTTGTAACATGATGGTGTCTCAGCTTAGAGACAAGATATTTTATATCACCATTACATGATTCCATTAGTCTCTCCGCCATATTTCATCAACATGTTACAACTGAACATCTCTGTGGTTGTAGAGTTCTGTTTATTATCATGTAAGAAGGAAAAGGAGGAATGGTATTTGCAACACTGAGATGTGAGCTGTGATTAGCCTTATACCAATATACTAAGGCAAGGATTTCATCAGTATTAGGGATTCAAGGCCTGGTCATTCCCTAGACAAATCCATCACTCCATACAAGATTTAGAGGATCAATCCTGGAGAACTGCCCAAGGAACAGGTGTCAGGTGACTTGCCCTAGGTCACTTAACCCTGCTTGCCTCAGTTTCCTCATCTGTAAAATGAGGATAAAAATAGATTCTACCTCCCTAAGGACTAAATGTGATCATCTTAAGTGCTTAAAAACAATGATTGGCATATCATAAGCTATTTAGTGTTAGAAGTTGCTTTTAAGGCCAGATCTTTCTGCCTTCAATACCAGCACTGGGTCCATTAATACAAGTTGTTGAGCAACTGAAAACAATTGTTACATCAGCATTACTCCTACCTTTCTCACCAAGTTGGAAGTTCAGTGGTCCCTCATGGTCACCAGATCTCAAGTTTGATCCTCACAGAAGCTTCAAGCTGCTCTGTTTTTCCAGCCTAGACTGTTAACTCCTCCTTAGGAGGAAATCCTCTCCCCAAAGTGTGAACCATATTGATGCTAGCCCTGAATGGGGATACCTGATTGACTTTTATCTTATTACAACTCAGAACTCCAGAGCTTAAAGGATTCACCACTGCAGCCTCAGTCTCTCCTGCCAGAGATATCCCATCACAACTAGCCTTTTTGGTTTTTCTTATCTTCTTATATTGAACTTACAGTACAACAATTTTATTGAAGCTTTTTATTTTCAAAACATATACGAGGATAATTTTTTACCATTGGCCCTTGCAAAACCTTGTGCTCCAATTTCTCCCCCTTCTCCCCACCCCCTGTCCTAGATGGCAAGTAGTCCAATATATGTTAAACATGGTAAAAAAATGTAAATCCAATATAAGCATATATATTTACACAAATATCTTGCTGCACAAGAAGAATCAGATCAAAAAGAAAAAAAATTCAAGCAAACAACAAAAGAAGTGAAACTCTTTTCCATACTCAGTTCCCAGAGTCCTCTCTCTGGGTGTAGGTGGCTCTTATCCTCACAAGGTTATTGGAATTGGCCTGAATCATCTTATTGTTGAGAAGAGCCATGTCCATCAGAATTGATCATCATATAGTCTTGTTGTTGCCATGTACAATGATCTCCTAGTTCTGCTCATTTCACTCAGCATCAGTTCATGCAAGACTCTCCAGGCCTCTCTGAAATTGTCCTGCTGGTCGTTTCTTACAGAGCAATAATATTCCATAACATTCATATACCATAATTTATTCAGCCATTCTCCAATTGATGGGCATCCATTCAGTTTCCAGTTTCTTGCCATTACAGAAAGGGCTGCCACAAACATTTTTGTACATGTGAGTCCCTTTCCCTCTTTTAAAATCTCTTTAGGATACAGGCCCAGTAGAGACACTGCTGGATCAAAGGGTATGCACAGTTTGATAACTTTTTGAATATAGTTCCAAATTACTCTCCAGAATAGTTGGATTCATTCACAATTCCACCAATATATTAGTGTCCCAGTTTTCCCATATCCCCTCCAACATTGAATTTACATTTTGCTAAGTGCTATGCTCTCTTTTTCTCTACGTTTCTCTCTCTGCTTGCCTCTTTGTTTCTTCCTCTCTCTCTCTCTCTGTCTCTCTCTCTGTCTCTCTCACTGAAATTTCAAGTTACAATTAAAGTTGCTCTTTTCTTATCTTGGACATTAAGACTATTTTCCCTGATTTTAAAAGAAAACAGGATTATAAAAATTTAGTGGATTTGAAAAATAAAGCAGAAAGACAATAATGGTATTTTCAAAAAGAAATCTTTTTTACTTCTTTTTTACAATTCAATTTAGAGGCACTTAACAGGGACTTACTATGTGCTATGCTAGGAGATTGGGAGACAGAAAGGAAACTATCCCTGCTCTTCAAAAAGTTTACAGTTTTACTAAAAGGGACAACCTGTGCATGGATATATAAGGCAAGATTTGTATAAAAATTATTTTGCAATTTTGGTGAAACAAGTTTTATAGTGATGAGGAAAGTGGCAACTATTAAGAAAGTCCTTTTGTAGCTAGTGACATGGCAGCCATGAAGAGATCCTGAAATTCTAAGAGGTGGAGGTAAGGAAGGAAAATACTCCAGTTGTGAGTAAAAGCTTTTGCAAAGACTCAGTGGTGGATATAATGTTAAATGGGATTGAGTGTGAGGAGACAGGGATGGGACCAGCAAGAAACAGATTTAAGGCTACAAAGTTAAGTTGGAACCAAATTTCCCAGTGCTTTAAATTCAAGATTGAGTTTTTTTTTTCTTTATTTCCCAGGCAAAGGGGAGTCATTTCAAGTTAATGATCAATAATTAATAATAATTAAAGGATTCATTAATAATATAACAATTGGTAATAATAGTAATTGACATTTATAAAGTATTTTAAAGTTTGCAGAGTGTTTTAGAAATTTTATCTCATTTGAACCTCTTTGTGATCCTGTGAGATCACAATCACTGTGAGATTACTCCAAATTTATAGATGAAGAAACTGAGGCTCAGATTGTCACATAGCTAATGGAATTTGAACAAAGATCTTCCTGCTTCCAAGTCTAGTATTCTTTCCACAAGCCATAAATGATGTGATGATATCTATAACTCAAAAGGCAGAGTGGATAGGGAATATTTAGTGAATTGCTTAGGGCAAGGGGATGGCAGAGAGGTTATTGTAGTGGTGGAAAAACAATAGGAAACATAAAATGTTGTGAATGTTTTTCCCTTGTTTTGAACCCCTATCAGCTCCTCTTTGCTCTTGAAACCCTGGACTATCCCCAGGGGTTGAGAGTTGGGGACTTGTAAGTGGGCGATAGTCAGATCTTCAAGTTATATAACTTGGTGATTAACTCAGAGGGGCTTATAAAAAAGGAGTATGGTGCCACAGAAAGTGAATTGATTGGCTCAATGCATAGAGCACTGGTCTTGAAGTGAGGAGTACCTGAGTTCAAATGTGACCTCTGTACTAGCTGTGACTTTTGGTAAGTCATTTAACCATGATGACCTGAAAGAAAGAGAAATGGAGGTTGGACTTTGAAAATTTTGGTTCAAATCCTAACTCTGCTATCCATTATGCTGTGTCCTTATGTGCATTTCCCTTTCTTGGACCTTAATTTTTTGGTCTGTGTCTACTCTTAAGATCACAATCATGAACCATGAGATTCTGAATTGAAAAGGACCTTAGAGATTTGAGTCCAATTCACTTCATGAAGGCTAAGCTCATGACCCAGCTACCTTGGTCAGAATTCAATAAATTATTTGCAGAAGGGACAAAAAATGTCTATTGACTTGTTTCCCAAATCCCCCAAGTCATTTCCCCATTAAATGTGCTTTTTACAACATTTTTGAACTTTGTATTTTGCTAAAGGCTGAGAAAAAATCTAGCTTTTCTTTGAATTCATACATTTATTACTTGAGAGATATTTCCTTTTACTTTTCCCCCAACTCCTTCATCATTGTTTTATTCATTTTTTAAAAATCAGAACTTAAGAAACACCAAACAAAATGAGCATTTACACATACAAGTAGGAAAAGAGAGGATCAGATGTGAGGCTGTAAATCTCTATTGCCCTACACCTTGATTTCCATTTTAAATCTATAATAAATTCAACGCAGGACTTTGAAAGTGTCTTGCTTGTCTGTGTTTCCCTCTGGCTACCTTTCTTCCTTCTGTTGTCTTCTGTACATTAAAACATATTTCAATGACTCATTTTTCTTTTTCTTCTTCCTTTCTCTCACTCTCTCTGTTGGTCTCTCTTTTTGGCAAATCTATTGCTATTCCCCCTTCTCCTTCCCTTGTAAAAGAAAACAGAAAAAAAAAACATATGCACAGCCAAGTAAAGCACATATGGGGCTGGGGGGAGGGTATATTTTCATTAGGATGAGGAATTAACTGGAGAATGTAGTCAAATCTCAAAACTCCTTAATAGCACAAAAAAGAACCATTTATGCCCTTCCCTGCTTCATTTAATGGTTCTTGCTTGAGTTTGTAAATTACAGAATCTTGGGGCTGGAAAGGACCTGGAGACATTAGAAGGGAAAGCAGAAATGCAACCACCCCCCAGCTTTGATAGGGTTCCCTTAGGCTAGCTTGACTCCACCATCCTTATACCTAGGCTATTTGTCACAGACACCCTTGCTGGGGTAGATGCAAAATATTTTCTGACTCATTAGCCAAATTGTTCCATGCTCCATTTAATGTAGCAGGGTAACATGGAAAAGGGGCCAGGTCCAACTGGGGGACCACACCACACATTGGCTGTAGGCGCTGGCATATTGTTGCCTAGAGCTGTAGTTCACTAAAGATTTGAAGGAGTTAATGGGGCCTCCTGAAGTGTTTGACATCTGGGGAGTCACACATTAACCCTGGAATTGAGCAAAATCTGTCTCACAGAAAGTTTGAAGATGAGGATCTCTAAATTTACATACCCTGAGCAAATTTTATTTTATTTTTTTAAGAATATAGATCTATGATTTCACTGATGGAAAGAAATTTCTCTCCAAGATGGGATAAATTCAGCCACAAATTCAAATGGATGATTCATCTCGAGCTTATAATATTTGTCTGGCCCACTGAGAGGTCAATTTACCTGCCACAATCTCACATAGGGTATATGTCAAGACCAACGTTGGAGTTCATTGTATACCATAGGTTGTAAAAGTAGATTGACAGACTATCATTTCATCAGAAGTATTTGTTAAATGCCAGTGGGGCATTCTAGATGGTGTAGTGGATAGAGCACTGGCTTGGAGTCAGGAAAACTCTTCTTCCTGAGTTCAAATTTAGTCTGAGATACTTACTAGTTGTGTGACCCTAAGCAAGTCATATAATCCTATTTGCCTCAATTTTCTCATCTGTAAAATGAGTAGAGAAGGCAACGATAAATCATTCTAGTATTTTTGCCAAGAAAACCTCAAATGGGGTCACAAAGAGTAGAGCATGACTGAAATAATTGAACAACATGTGCCAGGCACTATTCCAAAGACAATCCCCCCCCAAAAAAAATCCTGCGCCAATTATAATAGGACTGAAACCATCATCATCTTCATCATTATCATCAAAATCATCATCATCATTAATATTACAGGGTAAACTAGAATGACAGCCATTTGAGTTGGGAGAAACTGAGGAAACAGTAAGAAAGAGGTACCAGAACCTTGAATTTTAAAACGTATGTCTGTATATGTATGCGAATGTGATGAATTTGCATGTGTGTGTACACATATATGTGTGTGAGAGAACACTTAAAATTTAAGTTCAGACACCATTTCCCAAATGAATGAAATCTTTCCTGATCTCTCAGATGTTGGTATTTTAAACACCCGTACATTATCTTGTATTTACTTTGAGCATTCAAGATGTCCCATATGTTTTAGGGCAATTTTAAAATTTAATAGTTTAAAATTAAGGACATAGTAATTCCTTAATAAATGCTTTTATATACATAAATGTGTGTAAATATATACATATATAAAGGTATATATCTATATATATGCATATATTATATGTGTATTGTGTATACATATATATCTGTATGTATATATGTGTATATACATACATATGCATGTTTATATATATGTAAATATATATACTTATTTATATATCCCTTTTTGTATTGCTTTAATGCTGCAACATTTTTTAACTGACCCTCCTTTTTAAAGAAGTAGCAACAATTTTGTTTCCTTAAGGCTGAAAGATAATGAGAATAAGACTAATGGTTTAACAAGATCTCATCTTTTCTGAATCAACTATTCCCATAACTCCTAGATGATGATAGACTGTTAGAATGGACTGGAGAGAGATCATCTATTTTAACCCCCATTCTGATTGTACACATGAGGAAACAAGCCCACATTGGGGAAGTGACTTAAAATTGGGTTGATTTTATATAATTGATTATGGACCAGAATTATTTTAAAGCATATCTTAAATGGATTTAGGCAATAACTGGGCCTTAATAAAGGAGATCTGTTAAATCAATTTTCTGCAATTACTTTACTGATTTCTAGTCAGGTAAAATACACAAAGCCTTTCAAAAAAATTTTCAAACATTTTTTCTATCTCTTGACTACGCTGGGAATATCAAAGAACAATTACATATGGATATAGTGACTCTAGCCAATGCTGTTGTAGCAGCTCAAAGTTTGCAAAGGACTTTATTTAAATTGTCTCATTTGGTCCTCACAACAACCCTACTAGAGAACAGCTACTGTTATGATTCCCATTTTACAGATGAAGAGACCCGGTAGCTAACATTTATATATTATGTGCCAAGGCCTGAGCTCAACACTTAATAATCATTATCCCATTTGATCCTTATAACAATTCCACAAAGTAGGTGTCATTATTATCCACATTTTACTAATGAGGAAACGGAAGCAGAGATTAATTGCTTTGGCCAAGAGGCCACAGATAGAAAGTGTTTAACTCTAAAGCTCATGAACATTACATGATCCCAAATGTGTTTTAGAGGATTCATGACTTCAGTTCCCTTTCCCCTGAATCCAGGTGATAGTTGCATTAAAATGGTAATCATCATCACTACAAATTTTGGAGTCATTTGAGGCTTTATTATTTGTTTCTATACTGAGTTATGGTCACTAAATTTTCTCTCTTTCTTTCACACACACACACACACACACATACACACACACATGGAAATTGGGGTTAAATGACTTGCCCAAGATCACACAATCTGGTAAATATGTTAAGTGTCTGAGGCTGGATTTGAACTCAGGTCCTCCTGACTTTGGGGCTGGTGCTCTACCTACACTGTGCCATCTAGGTGCCTCAGAGTCATTAAATATTTAAGAGCCTACTATGTATTTGGCACTTGTGCTAGGGTTGGAAATGATATCAAAGGTCATGCAATACAATCCCCTTTCTATAGATAATGAATAACTGATAGAAAGGGCCAAAATGGTTAAAAAACTTGTCCAAATTTCTACTATTACTAATACTGATGAAGATGATGATGATGATGACAATGATGATACTGATTACTAAAATTTATTTCACTTTAAGGATTTATTTACTTAAAACTTACAAAACTGATAACAGAATTGGGATTTGGACCCTTGTCTTCTGGCTCCAAATTCACTGCTCTTTACCTTGCCACTTCCTTATTTGGATATGGAATTTAAAGTCAGCACCACCCCGATGGACAGAGCCTGCTTTGAGGTCTGAAGTTATCTGATGGATTGGATGGGTTGAGCTCTTTGGGGATGAACATTAGAAATGGAAACCCAGAAGGATGAGTTCTGTTTTCATTGCCACTAATGAGGCATCTGATTATTCAAATATCATTCCAAAGGTAACCTCATTAGTGATAGCATCTTGTTTTAAAATATATCCTGGGGCAGTAGAGAGAGTCATACCTTTGAAACAAACCAGTAAGAAAGCTTTTTAAGTGAAATCAAATCCACAAGAAGATAATATTGAATCTCAAAGTCATGTGACATATTTCATGGGCCCAAAGAAATCTCCTGAGGCCATAATGCAGTCAGGTGCATAGATTGTTTTCTTACCTAACTGACTCAGGTTCAGTTGAAGTTGGACTTTGCTCTTCTATTTCCTATGTGAATATCCTCGCTTTAAAAAAGAGTAATTTTCTTTGGTACATTTTATTAAAATACTCCTACCTCCTATTTGAATGTGCATAGCTCAGTAGGATAGCGGGCAATGACGCCCGTCTTTTCCCTCTCCAACATACCCTCCATATACCTTCCAAAATCCATTTCCTCGTGCCCAGACTGTTGGTGCCATTCCCTTGTCTAAAAGTCTTCAGAGACTCCCTCCAACGTCTTTTCACTTTAGATTTAAGTTAGGGGCATAAAGACCAGATCTATGATTTCAGTGGTATAAGGAGCTCTCAATATGGAAATTTCCTCCACCAATTCAGAACAGCATCTTCTATGTTTATACTCTTAGTCTTAGAGATAGTCTTAGAGACTTACTTTTCTAGAGCATGGAGAGGTTATATGAGTTTTCTGGATTACCTAGCTGGTGTTTCTTAGAGCACCTGAATGCAAGTCTCCCTAGCTTCTATATTAGCTAACTCCCCACCACACTGTGCTGTCTGATTTTTTGTTTGTTTGAACAAACTTGACATTTGTAGCCCTACACAGTCTAAATGGAACCTGTCTTTCCAGACTGCTTCTTTACCCCTCTTTGTGACTCTATATTCCATCTTAATTGGTCTGCTTGCTGGTCTTCAAAATCAGGCTCCATTTCCCACCTCAGGCCACATGCCCTCACCTCTGCCTACTGGATTCACTAATACCCTGAAGGTTCAGATCAAATGTCACCTACTGCAAGAAAATGTTTCTAATTTTCTTAGAGCTTTCTTTTATTCAGTGATCTTGTGTTCTCTCTCTCTCTGTATATATATATATATATATGTATATATATATGTATTTATGTATATAGATAGAGTGATAGATAGATAGATAGATAGATAGATAGATAGATAGATAGATAGATAGATAGATAG